>JADDOH010024611.1:0-252044 GCA_016648135.1 Agrypnia vestita | reverse complement strand
GATGCTATAGAAACGCCGCCTGACTATATATAACTGGGACGCGGCATATGAATAGACAAATAAATACCTAATTATTTAATGAATCATCAATTAAATAAATAAATAGAGATGAATAATTAAGTTCGGCGTCGAGCACACGGGCCGATGATGATGCTATCGAAACTCCGCCTGACTATATATAACTGGGACGCGGCATATGAATAGACAATTAAATACCTAATTAATTAATGGATCATCAATTAAATTAATAAATAGAAATTAATAGTTAAGTTCGGCGTCGAGCACACGGGCCGATGATGATGCTATCGAAACGACGCCTGACTATATATAACTGGGACGCGGCATATGAATAGACAAATAAACACCTAATGTATTAATGAATCATCAATTAAATAAATAAATAGAAATGAATAATTAAATTCGGCGTCGAGCACACGGGCCGCGCGATCCCTGGAAGTTCACACACATGCAGAGAAGGGTTATTTGGCGAATTAATTCGCCCCTATTATGGTCAGTACGGATCCAACATGCAAACAAACACCTGTGGATAAAAGTATATTTAAAGTTTACGGTACAGGGGTTAGCTTTCACTGTCGGCGCTTCTTCCGTCTCTGTCTGGGGTATCGAACCCGAGACCATTCTTCTTAATCGTGCGCCACCTTTATATATCGTTATAATCTCAAAACGGAAAGAGGATGACATGACTTACCCATCTGCCGCCGATTATATCCATTCCAGTGCATCGTAGTTTCACTTTATGTACCTCACTTTATACCTAAGGATTGCGAACACTTGCCTTGCACGCGCATACGATTCACAGGCCCCTAATTAACTATAGTTCGCGACCTAACCTTTGATCCTGCCATTACGCGCTTATAAGTTTCCGTAGCTGGGGCTTAGTATCCAGCCTCGGCAACTATACGGTGTATATACCTTAATCAAACCGAAACTAGACATTATTTTCTTTTCCTTGAATTTATATTCCTCGATATACCGGAATTAGACTCTAGCTCGACAATTGTAAGTATTTATATATCTTAATAATACTGCAACATAGTCCTTATTTCCGTCTTACGTATCCGTACTTCCCGGGTCATCGAGACTAGACTCCAATTCTAATGATCATACTCTAATGATTATACGCACCGATATTTTTCATAAAACCCGTTACCCGTTATTTTCCGATGTTACATATTCTTATATTTATCCGAAATTCCGGGATTAAGCTTCGAATCTAGGATTCCATCCATTTATAAGTTTTAGCAAACCCATGACGCAACCACTTGCCCACTTGTTGTTGTTAAAGGATTGATTGCTTCTATAATAAAACCCCACTAGTCTACATCTTTATAAGGTCAATACGTATTACTTTTAGGGTCCGCCGATTTAGTTTTATTCTTATTATTATTATTATTATTATTATTATTATTATTATTATTATTATTATTATTATTAATTAATTACACGGCTTAATAGCCTTTTACAACAGGTTTATACATAATTAAAATACAACAAACGATTAAATGTAAAAGAAAATAAAGGGTATAAATGTAAAAAGGTATATATACATAGTTTAAAAATAATGAGGTTAGACATGTATGTAAAAAAAGTATATATGCAAAAAGGTGTAAAGTAGCAGGTTTATACATAATTAAAATACAACAAACGATTAAATGTAAAAGAAAATAAAGGGTATAAATGTAAAAAGGTATATATATACATAGTTTAAACGTAATGAGGTTAGAAATATATGTAAAAAAAGGTATATATGCAAAAGTGTAAAGTAGCAGGTTTATACATAATTAAAATACAACAAACGATTAAATGTAAAAGAAAAATAAAGGGTATAGATGTAAAAGGTATATATACATAATTTAAACATAATGAGGTTAGACATTTATGTAAAAAAAAAAGTATATATGCGAAAGGTGTAAAGTAGTGATCTCAGAAATTTTTACTCACCGATAATATAGCAATATTAAATTTGAATAGCCAGCTATATATATAAAAAATTTAAGACATTATATAAAAATTTAATATTTTGAAAAGAAATGATCATATAGTGTTTTTTAAATTTTGAGAGAGATAGATTTAAAATGTCGACATATGTAGGTAGTTCATTGCCAAGTTTGTGCATTGATAACAAAATTATATTATTCTTAATATGATGTAATGAATATGGTTGCATGATTGACATCTTCGTCGACAGTCTGGAGAAAGTAAAGTTTACACTTAAAGAGGCAATACTGCTTCGTTACTGACTTCAGCTGTTAATATGTAATGGTGGGTAATATATATTTTTCGTACACATTGCCGCTTTGTACTTTATATTTTTAATTTCTGTACTCATGTTTCGATGCTATTCCGGTACTTTTAATAATTTGCTACTTGTAATTTATATTGTTTAATGTATGTTCTTTTAATTTTATGATATATTTTTTCATGTAAAAGCCTATACGCATTGCTGCTCGTTACCTACTCTACATTTTTAATTTTTTATACTCATGATTTGGTGCTATTCCTGAAACTTTTAATGTATGTGCTTTTTGAAATTTATTTTATACTCTTTATGTAAAAGCCTAATGGGCGTAAACAAATAAATAAAAAAAAAAAAAAAATAATTTTATTATCATCTCGAATATTTGATATCCACTCTCCGGAAAATTTTAATATATTTTAAATCATTTTAATATAATTTATCATTTTAATATGGTTTAGGAATAACGGAATTCTGTAATTTCTACGAGTATAAACAACCCCAATCTTACCAAATCCATTTTATGTAGTGAAAGACGCGGGACTTATATTCTCCCTAAAATGTAAAATGAACCCGGTCTAGATGAGGCATCCTTATTTAGTTTCAGGACAACGAGGTTTACGCGTTCCACGAGGAATATGATATAACCCGATCTAAACGAAGGTAATTTTATACAATTTTAGGACAACGGAACTTACAAATTTCATAAAGTATATCGTGAAGCCAATCTAGGCGGAGACACTACGTATATTTTAAACAGAGTAAGGGTTTAAATTTTACCATCAAGTCTAATATACCGCAAGAACGTCCTAGGCATAGTAAACAAAATAGCGGTCAAAACTGAAGTGTTTCTATGTTCACACGTTTAGCTCAACACGAATATTATAAGTTTCACAGTTATAATACAAGACGCGAATTCCTAAACGAATCATTTTAAAATAGTTCTAATTGGAATCTACATGTTTCATATTTATTAAATGAAGGCGCGAATTCTAAACGAAACACTAACATTGTTTAAAACGGGACCCTATATTTATATATGCTTAAAATGAAACGCGAATTCCTGAACGATAGCATTTTATATAACTAAATGTAACGAAATCTTATATAGTTTATAAATAAGAAGACCCGGCCCCAGGCGGTTTTTATATATTTTCAATATAACGAGGTCCTATAACATCTTTATAAGTATAATACAACCCCGGTCTAACGAAACAATGTACTAGAAGTTTTTATATGTTTGAATACATGATATACGTTTTTTTTTTATACACGTTTTTATACGCGAGATTTACGTCTTCGTACAGTACGAAGTACCCCAAATTATACAATCGCGAAGTTTACATCACTCCTAATGTATAACCAGAACTAATTGAAACATTTTTCATAGTTTAAGTCCGCGAGGCAAATATCTTTCATAAAATATAAAATAACCAGAATCAAATTAAACATATTTTTTTACCTTATAGACTTTCCCCAACGCGCGTAATAATCCCGGCCACATGAAACGTTTTTATATGTTTTAATAGCGCGGGACCTATGTTTTCCTATATAATATAAGATAACCCGGGCCGAACGGAAGCAATTTTATATACTTTATAAAATAGTGAAACTTGTACTTCTGTAAAACCGTAAATAAACCCCGACCCCCACGAGATTATTTTATATAATTTTTTTAGAATAATGAATTTTCATACATCTGTAAAATTGTAAATAAGTCCCGACTCTCACGAAATTACTCTATATAATTTTAAACGAAATGGAAATCTAGATTATTATGGGCTGAACCTGATACCCCGCGAGATCAGCTATATATTTTTCACTAGACGTATTTTTAATCCCAGAATTTATTCGCTATAATTTTAACGGACTCTTACTATTAACCATAAACAAAAAAAATTATTAAAATAAACTAAATATTCTTTCGATAACTAAAATAAACCCGGTCTAATCGAAACATTTCATATAACGAAATATTATATGCCTTACAAATGTAAAAATTAAAATGAGACCTCGCGTATTTAGCAAAAGATAGGTAATTTTATAAGACTTATTTAAAATCGAATCTGTTAGTAACAACTCCTTTATCTTTTAACAACTTCCCGCGTGTTTAGCATAAAATAGGTATCTTTATAACGCACAGCTAGTTTCCAGAGATCCGCCAATACTATACTTAGTAAAACGAAAATTTAACTAAATTTGAACTCTACCGTTTCCTGAAATTCTGCGAATATTATTCTGTGAACCTAGTAAGACGACAAAAATAATTAACTTTATAGAACATAGTGATTTCCGAAGTTCCGATATGCCAGATTAATTACCTTTATAAAATAAAATCAATCCCGTACTCTGAGTTAAAACTCTTTTAACAGGACCTCGCGTATTTAGCATAAGATAGGTATTTTTACAAGATTTATTAACAATTTCCCGCGTGTTTAGCATAAAATAGGTATCTTTATAACGCACAGCTAGTTTCCAGAGATCCGCCAATACTATACTTAGTAAAACGAGAATTTAACTAAATTTGAACTCTACCGTTTCCTGAAATTCTGCGAATATTATTCTGTGAACCTAGTAAGACGACAAAAATAATTAACTTTATAGAACATAGTGATTTCCGAAGTTCCGATATGCCAGATTAATTACCTTTATAAAATAAAATCAAACCCGTACTCTGAGTTAAAACTCTTTTAACAGGACCTCGCGTATTTAGCATAAGATAGGTATTTTTACAAGATTTATTAACAATTTCCCGCGTGTTTAGCATAAAATAGGTATCTTTATAACGCACAGCTAGTTTCCGGAGATCTGCAAATATCAGTTCTATATATGCCGGACTAATCAACTTAATAAAGCGCAGTAATTTCCGAAGTTCTAATATGCCAAATTAATTACCCTTTATAAAATAAAATCAAACCCGTACCCCCCTTTTCTTTTATCGTGAGCAATGTCGAAGAGTATAATTACCCGTACACAACTTTCACTTGAAGTCAAACTATAATTTTCACACTGGGACACTATCACTCGGTGACGATAACAATCACTCACGGTTCTATCACTCAAAAAAAACAACCGACGCGGATTTTGCGCTCTCGTAGACGTTCACCAACTCCCCGAAATCTGCTGCGTCTTGACATTTTAAACCCCCCCTAGCGGGAAAAGGTCCTAAGTCGTGTGTTTCCAGGATTTTCAATATTCTACTTCTCTTGAAACCAAATTCTTTGTTCCTAAGATTCAATTTGGCAAAAAAAAACCATATCTCCACTCGGATATGTCAGTTGATCCCACCTCCTATTGCCGTCTCTATCTCCATCCCTGTGCCCGTTTGGGACGGACTTGGTGGCTTCAGACGGTTTGAACTCGCTTCACAAGCGCGATAATTAATTTTTAATATTTAATTTCTAAGTTCAGTCCATATTGTCGTTTGATCAACCGTAACCACAATCTATCGGGTACTCCCCTAATCATAGTTGATGTTTCTTCATTATCTACCATTATCATGTCCCGTTCTCCCGTATTTTCACTCGTCTTTATCGGAAATTTAACGTTTCTTGGCCGCTATATCATGGGATCAATTTCCATATATTCACCACGTGCACACTGCATACCTAGATATAACAATCATCCAAAGGTACTATACCTAATTTTAAATTAATTTTGGGCGATCTTTTCTCGTGGGTCACCCAATGAATCCTGTCTTTTGCCCGCGGCTCTCCGCGCACAGGGACGTATTAGTTCCCTCCGTTGCGGAATTTAAACATAATTTGTAACCATTTATTATTATTTTTATTGGCAGTAAGATTGATCCACAAAATAACTATGTTACATAGACAGTGAATATTCTCGAACAATATAATACTGGAAGAGTACTATTCGCTATAACACAATAAACTATTAATGTAAGTTAAATTAAATTTTTAAATTCAGTGGAAGATTTTTAAGATCGTTTTGCTTTTAATTTTTTCCCAAAACAAAATAAATAAACAAATAAATAAACACACAGATACACACTCACACAACCCACTATTGGACATGTTTTTATTATTCTTTTATCGATTGTATGTATGTGTTTTCGCGTAATTGGCCCAAAACTCTGTGCATCAATTATTGTCTTTTCTTCAAAGATTGATTAATTATATGGCTGTAAGAAACCCAATAAATGAAAACAAATAAAACAAATAAGTAAATAAACCTCCAGTGCCGCAGGCAAGGCGTCGGATTAATTCAGTGCTCATTTATTGCCAAGGCACTGGACGCCTCCGCTGATAACTATATACCGCTCACCATGTTCTTAGAGGTGTGTTGAAAGATTGCTAGTATCTGTCGAATCGGTCTCAAGTAGTTGTCTGTATTTGTACGTTTATCATTGTTACATGCTCTTGCTATATCCGTTCCACTTCACATTATTGTTCCTCCCGTCTTCGAATTTCTATCACACTATGTTCTCCTATGTTTTTGGTACTTATATGCTTGCTTTTTACTTGCATTTACTCCTATATATATTTGTTTCATTTATCCATCCATCTATAAGATCCCCATACGCTTTATCCTTTTATTTCATGTGTATATGGGCCGCAAATTCATATTATTTTATTTACAATATTCTTATCTAGATACACTTGTTCCAATTATGTTTTGTGGTTATTACTACCAAACCCGGCGAAATCTGAGCTAGAATAGCCAATCGTATACACGTTACCCGTCCTGTTGAAACTACGCTAACGTCGGACAGGTTTGTAGTGATTACATAGTTAATATATTGTATCTATATTTGAGTATATTATTTTCTTGTCGTGCCATTAGTATGCTTACACGTTATCGTTATCTCTTTCCTAACTGTATATACCGTCATTGCGCAATTACCTATCTGTTGTAAAAGCCTGAAGAGCGTTAGTCTACAGATAAATATAATAGAATTATAGTTAACTTTTCTATCCGCCTACGTTATTCGACTCCCGCGAAACGAAAATGAATCATTATTCGCTTCTCGACAGAGCGTTAGTCTACAGATAAATATAATGGAATTATAGTTAACTTTCCTATCTGCCTATGTTATCCGACTCCCGCGAAACGAAATTAAATCATTATCCGCTCAGTTAAGGTCACCCCTCTGGTACATCGTATACGTTTTAATTCGTGCTTCACGGCCAATTCCTATAAAAAAATTTATGGGGCGTTTTCCTCTCGCGATCCCCCGATTAGACCTGCCTTCCTTAGTTTTGCTCAATATTCTGCCTCTCTGTTGCACGGGGATCCACTCGAGATGAAGATATACGGCTCTCAAACGGTTTCAAAACCCGAGCAAAAAAGTCAATAATTCAGAAACCTCGTGGAACTGTCAATATCATCGTCACCTTAGAGTAGACGTTAATCGGTTTTTTAACGGCTTAAACTGCAATAAACGCGACCTAAATCTCTGAAATCCATGTTCAGCTTTTTTTATGTGAAGCACATGCGGACCGCTCGGACCGCATCGATCGTCAACCATTTGTACCAAACACGGCTTTACCACAAGATCAATATGATTTATAAAAATTGAATAGTAACTGCCCGTAACCTATATCCGATCAATCGCTACTAACTCCCTCCCAATACTAGCGTTTCATCATTCCTAAATTTTTGTAGCTCCAATACTACGGCCAGTTTAGCTCAATTTTTCCCCGCGTAGCATTTAAATCATCTTAGAGTTCAAAATAAAAATAATAAAATAAAAAAAAAATCTATAGAAACAGGTGACTCATAACAGGTTTTATGAGTCAAATACAGCATTTCCTTGTTTATCAGTCTCCCTACTTTTCCGACATGGCTCCGTGTGATTGTTGGCTATTCCCTAAGTTAAAAATGCCTCTGAAAATGACCCAATTTGAAACAAAATTATGCAATTAGCACGACACGATATCCTAGCTGAACATTATTCCAAAAATTGAGTTTCAGAACTGTAATACAATGGCGGGGCCACTGGGAGAAGTATGTGCATTACCAAAGTAACTATTTTAAGGAAGAATACTGTTAGTATAGCGTGTATGAATAAATATGTTTCTATCGAGCAAAGATTTGATATTTTTTAAACACGATAAGCCAATTGCGACTGAGATTTGTTCGGTCCATCGAGTTAAAGATCGGCCTCATCATCTCTGTTTAAATCCTTTCTGGTCTTTCATCATACCAATCATTATTAACTTCTTTGAGGCAATGTCACCAAAAAAATGGAAGACGCGTCTATTTCGAGTCGTTAGATGAATCTTAATGGAAATACTCCCTTAGTGTGTAATTAATTATATGAATTGTTTTTCGGCCCTGGAACAAACACGAATATTCTATACGAACCGTGTACATGTGTAAGAGATTCGATAATCGTCGTTTTCTTGGAGTCATATCACAGCGTCATCAGGAGAGTGTCCTCTCATCACAGGGGTCAAGGACGTACGTACATGTCTTCCAACACTTTACAAAAAAAAGTCATGATATTCTGAATACTCAAAATATTCTAAATTCCATTTCACCAGACGTATTATATTGAAAATGCTATAAACGAATTTCGTTGACCCTAAATCAGATACCGAATCGTCGAATATTGAAACTAAGCTGAACTTTCAACGGATGGCAAACGGAGGGCTTTTTGGATAGAATGTGGTAGTTAATTTATATTGACTTGAACTTTAGTATTGACACAGACGTCGAAAACTTTTGAAATGAAGATTTACTTTAAAAGATTCAAAACATGGTTGAAATTCAAATTAGATCAGTCGCAATCAAATAATCATCCATTAATTCGGAGAATTCAACCACTAGTTTTCGAACGGATTTCCAGCCGTAACTTTGATGTTTCACTGTAGGCGTGAAAAGTGAGTTTTCTTTTGAAATTGTCACTATAAAATCGATAACATAAAGCTCCATCTACCAAAAATATAGTTAAGTAAATAATTTAGATTATTTACTTTATATTTATATTCGAAAAATGCGACAATGTTATTTGAATAATTGGTTATTTTTTGTTGTTGTTGCATCGCTGTAATAATTGCAACAAGAAAATATTTCAAGCTAGCAAAAAAAAGTTGTAAGTCCACATTAAGTCTTCTTCTAAATCAGCGTGCCTTAATTAAATTTAGTGAAAAACAAAAAAGACAGGTAGGCACAAAATCTTCCAATATTCTTTAACCTCTAAATACCGGACTCAGGAATACGTCTGACAACATGCTTTTGCTGGAAAGGAATCTCATTTGTGATATTTCAACTTTGATGAAACTTTTTTTGATATTCATATATGATTACAATCAAAACTAGCAATTAGTGATAATTATGAATATTACATATATTAAAATATAATTATTTTTATATTTCGCTAATATAATAATGTCCAATATTTAATAATATATACACAAATCGTCGGAGTACGCAAGAAGTCATTAAGTAACATTTTTGGTAAAAATGAGATAGACGTCATTATGTATTATTTTTTATGTAAATTTTGACAGCAAGAAGTCATCAATACGTTTTTTGCCATGGAACGGTTGTTTTGCGGATGTAACAAAGTATTGAATTTCATAAGTTTTTATTTTTAAAATAGAAATTATCAGGTTACTTAATGACATTTTTTTTTTTTCGGCATACTAGGGTATATATTCCACACATTTTCACCAAAATGTTTTTAGTGATTTCTGGCACAAATTCCATATGAAAAGCGCTTTTACATAATTATTGCAGACTTAAGGCATTGAAACTTTGGAAGCGATTTGCCGAAAAACATGAATTTGTAACTTAATGACTTACTAGACGATTACTTAATAGACGATATTTAATATTATGAATGATATTGCACTTAAATATATGTATGGAAGGCCACCCAAGATGACACGAACATATATGCAGGGTGTAACAGAGCTAGTCCAAATACTATAAGGTGGATTTCTGCCTTGATTATGAGTCAAAAATATTCAAGCAACCATGATCAATAAAGATATGCAATATCAAAGTTTGCATTTTTTCAATATTTCTGACTTATTTTTTTGCAAAAAGTTGAACTATCAACAGTAACTTATATCAATTATGAAAAATTCATTCACTTCTATACATCTCTAATAAAATGATCAAAACACTGTAAAAATAATTAATATTTTTAAGGTTTTTATCATTTTATTTGACTTGAATTTTTCATAATCTATATAAGTTACTGTAATGATGGTTAACCTGTAATGTTTTTGCTACTAGTTATGAGACACCCTGTGAAGAAAAGTTCTTCATTAAAATGCGAATATGTATTTTTTTTTCAAACGGTTCTATTAATTGAAACTTCCGACCACTATTTAATTTGGATCCTTTGGAAAACTGAGAAACATAAGTCGAAAATGTTCAAGCAATCATGATCAATAGTTATGGAGTTATGCAATATCAAAATTTGCATTTATTTTATCAATATTTCTGACATATTTTTAGAAAACGTTGAATCATAACAGTTACTTATCGATTACGAAAAATTCATTCGTTTCAATACAATGGTAAAAATTCCGTAGAAATTCCAATTGGAATTGGAAAATTGTTATCACGTAATTTGACTTGTACTAAAGGGAATGAATTTTTCGTATTTGGTGTAAGTTACTGTAATGATAGTCCAATGTTTCATGAAAAAAATAAGTTAGAAATATTGAAAATAAATGCAAATTTTGATGTCGCATATCTCCATAACTATTGATATTAAGTTATGGTTGATTGAACAATTTAGGCTCATAATTCAAGCAGTAATCTACATGTAAAGCGTTGTGGACTAACTCTGTTACACCGTCCGTGTACGAGAAAACCTCCTTAATAATATAAATTTTCTCAATAGAAGAAGAAGAAGATTATTGAGGAAAGTAAAGAGTTTAAGAAACAATCTTTCCAATTCTGCAGTGCACGAGTGTAAAAATAATAATTTTCTTTTCCTGGTGTACAATATGGCCAGTCGTACGGACAGCCCATCCATCAAACACCAATTGAAGTGTTAAAGGTTGCTTCAACCACTTAACGGCGATGTTGTCTGTAAGGGAAGTGCCAATCCCATTCAAAGTGATTGACGTACGTTGTAGTGTTTACAATACTTAAATCCTACGTTTGTGAAGGGTGGGAAAATATGACAAGTGAGGGATGAAATAACTGAAATTGAAACAGATTCTTAGCGCTTTTTCCACGATCAATTTAAGGCTATTTTCAAACAATGTCAAAGTTGTATTATAACAGTTACGTATTGTATATATACAGAGTGTCTCATAGCCAGCAGCAAAAACTTTACAGTGGATTCCTGCTTTGAGAATGAGTCAAAAATGTACAGGCAATCATGTCCTAATATCAATAGTTATGTAGATATGCAATATTAAAGTTTGAATTTTTTTCATGTTTGACTTATTTTTTGCAAAAAGTTGAAATATCATTTCAGAAAATCTACTTTAGTTTAAAATGTAAAAATATTATATAATTAAAAAAAAACAAAAAACAGAATACTTCGTTTGTGGTAGACAAATAAGAAATAATGTAGTCAATTCAATTAAGAGTTCTGTTGTATTATACATCGACAATTTATATAAGTTATAAAATTACTACACAGTCAACGCGGTCTAACATGCGACATGTTATGATCCTCAACGTTATCAATTGTTACGAAATTTTGTTATGGTAAGCACGTTCAAAAAACTGTTACCAAAGTTTAGCAGTGAGTTAAACAATTTATTTGGAATTGTTTGTTATTTTTACTTTAATTTTTTGGCCTTCGCCGGGAAAATTCTGGCAGTGAGAGGCAATACGTATCAAACAATTCTTATCTTTAGACCTTATGCCAAAGAGTTATTAGAAATACTTTTTGTTGTTTGAAATAACAGGATTGCGTTAGAAAAATTTGTGATTGTACCAATCATTGCATGCCTATGCTGGGAAGTTTTGCTCGCTTGTTATGCGTTAACACACGAACGATGCCTTTGTTAACACTTAATTTTAAAGTCCACTTAGATGTAAAATTAAATATGTAAACAAACTTAATTAATGGTAGAATGAGAAAAAAATAGTAAAAAAGTACAGAGTTATTATATACCAAATACAAAACTGTAATAATTAGTCCTCATGTAAACTATTGTGGTTCAATGTTGTATTTAGTCAATAAGGGAAATCTAAAAAAAACTATAAGTGACTTAAAACAGGGCATTGAGAATTAACATTAAAAAAGTAAATATATCAGAATTGAAGAAATGGAAGATCACTCAATTGGATTTAAATTAAAAAATATATTTGTACATAATGTCTCGTGTTTTTACACTATATATTTAACAACCAAATGCCAAAATTTTAGAATAAGATTACCATATAAAAGAAAAAATTATATACCTACACAAAATTGTTCAATGTACAGAGGATTAAAAATGTATGGTGAGATGCCGACTTTGATTTGTGGGGACGCTTGAAGGAAAGTGCGAGGAACTTAAGGAGAATACCAGGAATAGCGGCCGCAGTACCACCACCGCAAAATTGTCAAGTGTTTGGATGCTGATGGAAGCCATTCACAGCTATTATTGTGAATATTTGTACATACGTTACTTTCAACATTCAGTATTAGACTTAGAGCCAGACTTACGATAGAATATCAAACCTTAAATATTTTCTGTAGATGTATACTATAATAGAAGATTAAGATATTATGACATTTGAGTTATTATTATTATTATATTAGTTAAACTATATAAATAATCATGTCCTTTAAATTAGATGTAGTAACAAGACTGAATTATATATATGTTATTCGGAATGAATTCTGAATTATACAGGTTTTATTTAGATATTTTTTTGTACCTTTATTACCTGTTATCTGCCAAAATCCCCCAAACTCGAATGTCATAATATCCACAATTTCTTAACTACTATAGTGTACATCCACAGAAAATATTTCAGGTTTAATACTATAATGTGAGTCTGCCGGTCGCTGGCTCCTGCTCTATACAGGGTTATTTGTAAAACATTAATAACCTCGCAGGACTATATTTCTGCCATGATTATGAGTCAAAAATGTTCAAGCTATTATGACCTAATATCAATAGTTAAGGAGATATGCGACATCAAAGTTTGCATTTTTTTTCAATATTTCTGACTTTTTTTTGTAAAACGTTGGACTATCATTACAGTAACTTATATCGAATATGAAAAATTAATTTCCTTTAATACAAATCAAATAAAAAAATAAAAACCTTCTAATTCCAAATGGAAAACATTCCAATTGGAATTTTTTCAGGGTTTTTATCATTTTATTTAACTTGTGTTGGAACGAATGAATTTTTCGTGATCGACATGAGTTACTGTAATGATAGTCCAACGTTTTACAAAAAATAAGTCAGAAATACTGAAAAAAAAAATGCAAACTTTGATGTCACATATCTCCATAACTATTGATATTAGGTCATAATAGCTTGAACATTTTCGACTCATAATCAAAGCAGGAATATTGTCCTGCGAGATCATTAATGTTTTACAAATAACCCTGTATATCGTGTTCATCAACATTACTTTTGACTCTGCAACCCTTGGCGAGTCTTGGCTTCCTCTAGATTCTTCCACTGCTCATCTCAATTTTGTACCAGCTCTTTCGATTTCTAAATAAAGTCTATACATGATTAAAATATGATAAAGTCTATTTAGGCAGTAAGACGAGGCGGGCCGGTTATTTGTGCCCAGCCTGTATTACGCGTAGCGGAGAGAAACATATTAATTTGTACAAATGTGTGGAGTTTTTCTTGAGATAAAAGTCTCTTCGTGGAGAGGTTTTTATAAAGCATAAGACTTACCGCACTGTCATTTTCATTTTTTCCTTTGCTGTGTACTCGTCCCAGGATACCAGAAGTTACTGACAGTTCTCCTTCGGAAGGGGGCTGCAAGAAACAAACAACTTAGTTAAAACATTTTTGTCTACAAGAATATTTGTATAAAAAATTAAGTGGTAAATAATAATATAACGTATATTTATTTTGCAAGAATATAATTTTATTGCGATTATTATTAATGGTTTATTAAGTATAATACAATATGAATTCTAAATACTAAAATTCTTAGATAAAGGGATGTTTCCCACAACCCAGATGACCACTAAAACTGATAATCTTCCGACATGTACTAAGTAAATTAGATTTTACAACTAAAACTTGAGATTGAGAAAAACCATAAACGAAATTACAATAGCGTGTTCCATACTTGTTAAACTCGTATAGTTATGGTCAAAGATAAAATTATAATTGAATGAAGTTTTCGTGTAGTTTTAATATTAATGTACTGTAATGTAATGTGTTTTTTCTGAAATATATTCCTAGAAACCAACTTTTTAGTGTATTTAATTCTCAAGCGGCGTTATTATTTTTAATTTTCCATGTTTCTCTCAGAATGAGGTAATTCGTAATGTAGGTACAAATGAATTTACCGGCAGTTTTTGAGTTCCAAAAGCATTTCAGTGCTGACATAGCTTCCTTATTCACCTGACCACGCACCATGCGACATTTTGAAACGAGAGAACATGTCCAAAAAAAAATACAGCATGATACAGACGGCATGACATATTACATTATGATTCCAGAGATGCTATATACAGGGTTATTTGAAAAACGTTAATAACCTCGTAGGGCTATATTTCTGCCTTGATTATGAGTCGAAAGTGTTCAAGCAACTATGACCTAATATCAATAATTATGGAGATATGCGACATCAAAGTTTGCATTTTTTTTCAATATTTCTGACTTGTTTTTTGTAAAACGTTGGACTATCATTATAGTAACTTATATTGAATACGACAAATTCATTTCCTTTAATACAAGTCAAGTAAAATAATAAAAACCTACGAATTGCAATTGGAAAACATTCCAACTGGAATTTTTGCAGGGTTTTTATCATTTTATATAACTTGTATTGAAACGAATGAATTTTTCGTAATTGATACAAGTTACTGTAATGATAGTCCAACGTTTTATAAAAATTAAATCAGAGATCGCATTTATCTTTTACATTTATAAGTTTATGTGTTTACATATATTGTCGTGAGAGTCTAAAACAAAGGTAACTGTGCAGTATCGAAGTCTCACGAACGGTTTACGTGAATCTAAAATCAACTGGACTATCTTAAAAAACATAGAAATTAGTCGAAAGTCCTCGAACGTTTGCGAAACTAACATTTTTGCATAAAAGTAACGACGTGCGTGTACAAGAGCAGAGTTTTTGTAATATTTCTGCGATAAACCCATAAAATCGAACCGTGGGACGGCGATTCAGTGTAAATATGCGACAAATATCTGGGGCGAGTGAGTTAAGCGGAACGACTTAGCGATAGACAAAAAGTACAGCGAAGATTCTAGTGACATAAATTAGTGCGAACCGGTGAAATATTCTAGAAAAAAAAAGTGAAATTAAGAACGGTGCTCCGATAAATTTCGTGACCAGTGACTTTGTGCAATAAATATAAATTTAAATAGTTCTTTAGTGTTTTATTTGGCTCCCACTGTCACGACCCCGTGACAATATCAACTCAAGTGGTTATATAAACAAAGTTCATTATAAGTTAGATTAAATTATTAATTATTTAGATATCAGCAATTTGTAACATTGTCTATTTTTCAGAAGGTTCTTACCTCAGGGAGTAACCTTTTCCAAGCTGCATACCTGACCACACCCTTCGTAAAGTAGCCCTAGGGCCATATTATTCCCATCTCCACGTGCGCAAATGTAATTCGTTGAATCTACAGGTTCCGACCTTAGCTTGCTGTATTTTTCTTTGATTAATTTTGTGTCTACCAATATTTATTCACACTAATTAAAGGAAACATTTTTTTACAATTGTCTCTTTCATTTAGACATTTTCGTTTACTTATATACCCTTTATTTCATTTGATTATACAATGTAAATAATGGGGTAGGTTTCTAAGAGTATGCCAATAAAATTTTACAATTGAAATTATTTTATAACTTATTTAAGGGGTAACACCCACATTACATTTACGTAATTTGTTTTTTTTGCTTTATTTTATAATTGAAAGTTCTAAGAATAATTTTAGCCATCGGTGATTAAGAAATTCCATCAATTGACTGAGTTATAGAAGCTAGCATGGTAGGTGAATTTTTAAACGAATTTAATTATTATTTTACGTTTTTCTCGAAACTCCCTCATTCAGACTGGTGGAGAAAGTGTCTCAAAAAATATTGGGCCGATTTTGTCCAAACTTTGCATACATTTTACATTATGTACGATAATAGCGTTTTTTTAATAAAAAAAATGCCGTTTGTTAATTATGATTTTTTAACTTCGATTTTATTTAGAAAAAAGTTATTTTCAAATTGATCTCATATGCAATTTTTTTTTTTAAATTTTCTCGATATGCTGAAATATAACAAGAAAATAATTAACTTATTAATTACTACTAAAACCCAGGCGACTTGATTATTTTCACGAAGAAGGACCTTTGTGCACAGCACATAACTCCGCCATTTTGAAATTTTTAAAATAATTTGCTAATAAAAAATATTAAGCAATGTAATATATAAAATAATAATAAAAGTAATATTAAACAATGATAAAAAAAAGGTATTTGTATGTGTAATAGTTACGTCAAACAAATATTTGAATTTAAATGTAATTTTTGATACCACACGATGGTGTAACACCTAATAGGTAATGAAAAGATATCGAAATATCAATAATGCCCAACATTTGATCGACTTATTTTATTTAATGCCTTTTGCGGCTTGATGCAATTGTAAATTGTAGAAGAGTTAAAGTTACTATACTATATGTTAGTACTATATGTTACAGTTTGTATGAATAAAGAAAATTAAGTATATGAAACAATTAACAGTGTAACAGGCAAGCTATTTAAAGTTTCTCGCGTTTCAGTACAAGATGAATACTTACGTTATTAAAAACTAGTTATTTTTACTTAATGGAATACGTATTTCAAATATATCTAACACTAGCTGTTCGTACCCGGCGTTGCACGGGTTAAAGATTAAGTTGAAAATAAATTTGTGGGGGGAAACGAAGGTTTGATTCGAACGGTATAGATTTGCATCGAAAATATATCAGGGGGAGGAAAAAAGGTAAAAGAGGAGGGAGGAAATATTGCCTACGTTACCCGCTGAGTCCTAAAGAATAAGTTTCCAAATTTTGAGTGCGATCGGTCAAACGGTACAGATTTGCATCGAAAATATGTCAGGGGGAGAAGTGCTACGATAATAGGGGAGAAATATCACCTTTGTTACTCGCCGATTCCTAAAGAATAAGTTTCCAAATTTTTAGTCCGATCGGTCGAACGATACAGATTTGCATCGAAAATATGTCAGGGGGGGGAAGGGGTATGAGAATAGGGGGAAATATCGCCTATGTTACTCGCCGAGTCCTAAAGAATAAGTTTCCAAATTTTCAGTCCGATCGGTCGAACGATACAGATTTGCATCGAAAATATGTCAGGAGGAGGGGAAGAGGTATGAGAATAGGGGGGAAATATCGCCTATGTTACTCTCCGAGTCCTAAAGAATAAGTTTCCAAATTTTTAGTCCGATCGGTTGAACGGTACAGATTTGCATCGAAAATATGTCAGGGGAAGGGGAAGTGCTATGAGAATAGGGGGTAAATATCGCCTCTGTTACCCGCCGGGTCCCAAAGCATAAGTATGCAAAATTTAAATCAAATCGGACAAACGGTGTGGATTTGTATAGAGAACAGACAGACAGACAGACATTGAGTTTTATAGGCATAGATAAGTTATTTTTCAAACAAGTAGAGAGGAAATAGCAAAAATTCTAATTTAAAATTTACGATATTTTTTTCACACCTCCAATTAATGGTTACGGGGGCGGTATTCTGTTTTTCGAAAGAACAGAGACAGGCGTGGCACAGCCACACTACGTCAATGGAGTCCGTCGTATATTATTCCAATATACGGCAGGGTAAAATTTATGTAGGTATTTATGCACAGTGTCCATATATGTACGAGCGCACGCGCACATTTTTCTGAAAACGGCACTCTCAGCAAGATTTCGAAATAACAACATGATATTATCGATAAAATCCGACCTTTTTTATCTGAATACTTTGTTGTATTTATAAATTTTATGGAATATTCTTAAAATGCTATAAAAAACTAACACATAAAAACCAAGTTTTTATTATACTCCCTTTTTCATTTACTAGTGGAAACTGGTTTGGCGCTTAACCTACGCGTTGGGCTTCGGTCGAGTAATAAATTTTTTCCAAAAATCCAAAATTATACTATAATCAGGTTTAGTGTCTACCAGATGTGTCGCAGTGTCTTCATAAAACTGAGTAAGTTGTACGAAGAGACTGCGACGCATTGCTTATAAACGGAGATTTTGGATACTTCAAAATATAGTCAGAATTTCTTTAGACCATACAAATCAAACTACACATAGAAATTTAAAAATGCTGGTCACATTATACAATTATATTCTTATACATATAACGTTCTTATACATCCTATATCTTTTTTCTCCTTATGTTATTTATTAGAATTATATTTTTGAATAATCATGTTACATCGAATTTTTTAATTTTTTATTTGAATGTTTTTATGTGAATCAATGAATTTTTTTATGAATATCTTTATATAGCACCTTGTTGAGTCTTTGGCCCCCGACTCTACTAGGACAAGGAATTGAAGATGATGAACATTAAATAGGTTTTATTTTATATACACTTTGAGTTATTTTACAATCGAATATAAAAACTTCCGAATATTACAAATTTGATATTAGTTTTACAACTTTCAATGTTTGATCATTTCAATTAACAGAAAAATTGTCACGCACTAACAGGCTTATTTGTTTTCATGCTTGATAATATTATCATGTTCTATTAGAAAAACTGTCATTATTTTCTTATTTTTCTTGTTTAACCCCCACGATATTCGGAAGTCAACGACCGCAATCACTACAGAGCGCCGTTCACCCATTGACATCACAATTGCGGTCCCGTTTGGGCGCTCGCCTACATCTTTCAGGTCCACTTTTATTAGACAGTTGAATGCTCCAGACTTATATAAACTTCATATATTTCACACCATACATTTTTGCGTTGGTGGTTTGCCATTGTCTACCTGGCTATTTCTTTGTTGTATGTGTTTCATGATGCTTAAACTTTTAAACGTGGGTGAGATATCCACCCTTCGCACAGTCCTTCATACTATCAAATAATTATGATTAAATTTGCTCGACATTTTGCCAATTTTTGAATTTTTTTAATTATTCCGTAAAAAATCCTACTTCATATGATATGCATATTATTATTATTTATTATTTATTTTATTTATTTATTTCAAAAAATACAGATGCGAACACGGAATACGTGTCACATCAATATTCTGATTATTTTCAAACTAAGTTAAACGCGTGTGCTATGAAAATAGAACAAACTTACTAATTACTTATTAATTTTCTTGCTTTAGCAAATATTCAAAAATATTTGTGCTGGGTAGGTAATGCAAAATTTAATAAATTTAAAATAAAATAAATTGTATTGAAATACTTTAACTGACATCCATCAATTCATCAACGCCATTAACTTCCACACGCGTCGCATACTTTCTGAGACATAAGCTCTATTTTCGTTGCGATCAGATTTTTTAACACACTTCTCATACATTAAAGTTTTAAAACAAGGTTTAAAGAATTTTGTTTAATCCATTATATACTATTATTTTGAACACATTTGTGGTGCAAGCTTTTAAAAATGCCATTAATTCATAAACTTTTTAAAATATTATGTTAATTAATTTTAATAAAAATATTTTCTTCTCATGGTTGCTTTAATCTCTTTTCACGAATGGTTGTTATTATAATGTTAAATTGTATATGATGAACATCTCCCTTTTTTGGGTGAGAGGATTGGGTCACAGCAGAAATAATTATATATGTTCTCTTTCGCGTATTTTTAAAAACCATCTATAATACAGTTAAAATATTCCTACTTGCCTAATCGCCTTTAAAAAAAACGTATTTTTTACAATAGACTTTGTTTTTTAAAAAAATCGTATCAAACCGAGTAGTATCTCCAAGTAAAAACATATTTTTGTAATAAAGCGATTACAAGTTCTTAATATTTTTTTTAAGTATTGGAATCAGACCATGTACCACGAAATTTACGTTCGTTCATGTTAATATATTTTGGTGTTATATGGTATAATACTCATAATTTAAAAAAAGGTAATTTATGATAGTTTATACGTTTTTCTTTTAGTGAAAATATTAAAAAAAAATGTCACTTAATTAGTTGTTTTAATTCGTAGCTGCATCGTCTCGCACAATACAATGATGTCATACTGTTTGCAGACGAGTTAATTAATCCGATGCTTTGTCTAAATCTGTTTGCGTCTGTCCTCCGTCTGACCCTTACCCTGACCCATTCAAAAACAAATAGGTAGTATACTTGACAGTGGAGTTTTCCCCTGGTTTGCATGCCCGTTTAATGGTGTTTCAAGTTAACTCACACGTAGTCTCGAACGGATTTTTTTTCATGTCTCAACAAGTTATGTATTACATAGTTTTAAGAATCACCTACAAATCTAAAATAATATATTACGCGTTATTCAATAACATTTATAATACGCTAATATTGGATGGGGACAAGCGTATGAACTTAAATATCACAATTAGAAATTACTTACAAAATGATAATAAATATAATTCTGAAACAAAAGTGCCCAACTTCATAAATAATTGAGAGTACCAAAGATATAGATATTAAAAAAAAACAATGTTAATCCATTTTTTAAAATAATATTTTACATACCAAACTTAACTACAACACAAAAATACTTATCTATCTTTAAAAACACTTTGACAATCTCCCTTTAGCAATCACTTAATTTTTTAATTTTTAATTAGAAATTTTAAAAATATATTCAGACCTCTACTAGACACAAAAATGATTAGGACATGCTTATGAACGTCTGGTCATACAAAACGTATACTTTCCAATCCAATATTATCAATAAATTCAATAAACTTCACAGCTATTTTACTATTCATGTATTTTTTGGTACTGAATCAAAGTTGGTATTAAATATAAGTTTGTATTATTTGGATCAGTTGCATATTTAAACTTTATACTTGAAAAGTTATATAATGTAGCTACCTACCTTTTTTCTCATTTACATATATGTAATGTATCCGGATGAACGTCTGTCGAAATGAATGAGAGAGTGAATGGGTATAAATAGAGATGCGCCATATTGATGTGCTCTCTTGCGATTTAACTACCACGTCAGTAATAATTTGCTGTCTATAAACCGCAATAATATTGTCGCGTGGAACTCTGTTGTTACAAGTCAATAAATTATATTCAAGCGGAATATCGAGTATATCTGGATCCCCGATTTCCTACACGTTTCCCCTCCTAAGTTTAAAAGAAGAGACCATCAAAATCCTTCTTTATACCTTCACGAGTATTCGAATGTTTTAGAGAATTGAGAATTTTTATTTTATTTATCTCTATATTATGTAAAAAAAAACAACAAATCAGAAAATATATTTTTTCGATAGTGACTTTTTAATGTTCAGTGAAGAGATTCATCAAGCCAGGTTAAATATTCTCTTTCGTATACTTGAATTCTTCCACGACTTTCTCACACTAATAAAAATATTTAATAATACTTAATTTTGCTAGGTGGTATGGGAAATATTTCTAAAAAAACTAATTTTTATATTCATCCCTTTACCCCACGAGTCGGGTTGGGAGCCTAAAGTCTAGATAAGACCCAATCTGTCTTCATATAGACTTTGTTGCTGTTTTTCTAATATAATATATGGCCAGCCGCTTATCCTTTAAATTTCTTGTGCTTCGTTGGAAATCATTCAGATCACAAGAAAAAAATATTTTTGTCTATTAAAATTCTTCTATATTTTAAATTTATTTGGAATAAGACCGGTAGTAATTTAAGATATGTAGATACTGAAGAATCAGTTACTTAGTAAAAGGAAAAGTCTTTACGTTTATAAGCACATAAAGCACGTACGTAAAACCCCGTTGAGACTACCGACACAGTATTGCGAGCAAATACTTAACCACAACATATTCATGTTGTAGAATATGTTGTGGTTACAGCATATGAACAACATATGAATGAACTTTTGAACTTGAACTTGAACAACAATGGACTTTATTAACGTGACCGCGAATCTCGAATGCTTTGTATGAAGAGGGCGCCAAGTGACGCCCTTCGTACATTATTTAGTGTGACAAAATCGATAAAAGCTTGAAAGGAGAAACACTTGACTATTTCTACCTTGAGTTTGGGTTCATCTTCAGAGCCGGGCAAAGGATCAAACTGTGAACTATTTTGTGAGAAAGGGAAGTATAATACTTTTCTTCAAATCCGACCAAAAGATCATTATGATCAAGGAGCATTATCTCTTTCATTTTGCAGCGATTTAGACCAGATCAGTTCAAGGATCAAACAAATTAAAATAGTCATTTTGTTGAGATGAAGTAATATTCACTCTCTTTAAAATATTTATACTCAAGTTATCCAATCACATAAATTGAATTTAATTAAAATATGTGTTTAATAGTAGCTATAATCCGTCAAAAATTACCATACTTTTACATGGCGATTCCTAAAGAATAATTGTTTATTTGTTTGAAACGCCGGCCAGAAAGGACGTAAAAATACGGCATAATACCCCAGAAGACACAAACCAGAATATTCTGAGTGGCCGTGAAAACCTTAGAAAATTCTTAATTTTTAATTTATTTATAAAAAAAGACAAAAAAGTTTTTATAAAATAAGTTACGGACGATACAGGAAGTTACGGATAGACAAAGAGACAATAAAATTATTATTAAACAATTTTTATTAATCAATTAGCAAAGACATACAGAAAAAATCAAATTAACGAAAAAATATTTTAACTGTCACCGGGACTCAAACCACGGACCTCCAATTCTATCCGGGAATGGCGGGTTATCCAATTTCGCCATGAAAGTCAAGTAAGTTAACGAAAATTTTTCGACCTTATATGTAGTCTCTTTTTAATTGATCAACATTTTTATTCCATTTTTAAAGCAATCCACTCTAATGCAAAAGTCACGAATACCTTCGCGTATCTACCGCTAGAGGGCGCCATAAATTAATATTTCATTTTAATTAATGGAAACATTTGATACAACACATACTCGTATATATTAAAGGAAACACATTCTTATTGTGAAGTTGCAATTTCAAAACAAGTTCTGTGAATTATTAAAAATTGTTTAATAATTGACAGAACTTTGTTCTGAAATTGCAACTTCACAATAAGAATGTGTTTCCTTTAATATTGAAATTATTATTATTTGGGATTGGGATTACACTTCTTTTCGGATACACATTTGAGACAGATATTCAAATTGTCCACAGTACGTTTAATAAAATTGCAGTGTTTGTACAAACCTGATCACCCATCCCCGTGATGATGGGGGTGTTCCAGTAGGCGGCGAGTCTGGCCACTGGCTCTAGAGCGAAGGCACAAGCCGGCCCTATGAAGGCTATGACGTCATCTATGAAGTGCATGTCGGCTGCCACTCCTGGAGCCTTCGCGCCGGAACAGGAAGGGTAGCTGAAAAAAAATGGATATAACTGTTGGTGCATTTTCGCCTGGATTGTATCAAAATTTTGTTGCTACTTTGTAATTTGTAAAGACTTAACATTTGATTAAATGGTATAAATTTTTCATATATTGTATACTGGCTTTAACCCGTCAAAAATGACCGTACTTTTACATGCCGGTTCCTAAAGAATAAGTATTTACTTATTTATTGCGAACACCCTTGAAATGATAATAATGACTTTTATCAAAATATTTGAATTTTTTAATATTTCTCCTGCTGGCAGTTAATGGTACTATTTTAAACCTTGGTGATAGTGATAGGTGGAATATGAAATGGTTCGCGTTTTCGCTAAGCCCTAGTATATATTTATAACATCGTTTTGTCGGTCCACGGAGAGGTGGCGGTAGGAACGTGCGTTAAGCGGCTGGTTTGGGTTTGCTGGCCCGGGGTTCAAAGTCATCCCCGACCATTTAATTTGATTTTTTTAGCCATGAATTAAAACGAAATTACGGACGTTACACGAAGTTACAGACAGACAGAGGGACAGACAACTAACTTATTATGTTTGATCCTTAGTCTAATAAATAATAATAAAAATAAATGTATTTCCTCTATGGTGTACTAGCGTTTCATAAAATGTGTGTCGCAAAAAAATTAAAGATTAGAGATTTATTCTATGACGCTTTAACCCTTCTACTATAGTTTTTCTTTCTCTAAAAAAATATAATATTTGGTTAAACTTATAAACTATGATGGAGATTTTTTATGTGAGATAATATATATTCACATCGAAGTGAAATGATACAATACAAAAGAGAATGGGTAAAAGTCTAGGTCTAGTCTCCGCTCGATCCAGTGGCGGAGACACGACTCATACCACCAAGCAGCGCTACTCGTTATCTCTCTCGAAACCGAGAAAAAATATTTGGTTACCACCGAGATACGAACTTATTAATGAACTGCGATGAACCAATTCCGACATATAACCATTTAAAACTTAAGATCCCTTTTTAAATAGCTTTCAACTTTACACTGAAATAAATCTAAAAAACTCATATCATTTGTATATACTTTTTCTATTATACTAAATATTACGTTTTAAGGATCCCTACAATCAGGACCAAGATGTATTGCATTTGTCTACTACCTATGTAAGTACATATCTATCCCATAATTATTTTGACCTGCATATTCAAACAACAACTAACAACTAACAACCTGGTTATGTTTGAATAAACACATTATTATTATTATTATTATTATTATTATTATTATTATTATTATATTATGGGAGCGCAGTCAGGATGACAAGATTTCATAGTATTTTAATAACCTATTTAAATAAACTATTATTTCTCGAAATGTTTAAAAAAGCATACATCTGGTTTGATTTCACAGTACAGGAGCCTTTTTTTTCACAGTGAAACTATTGACATGACTTCGTTCTGATGTAAATGATACGGTTAAACTAAAATAAGCATAATGAATAATTTAATATAGTCTAACATAAGCTAAACACAAAAGTTGAAAGAGGATATCGGTTATTTAATAGTATTAAATAAAGTATAATTGATATATCAAAGTTTTAACTAATGAAATGTTAAATTCCATTAATCGCTATTAGATAATTAAATATGGGTCTCAGGTGGTTCTTTCGCCCTTAATGCTATTAACTGGAAACTGTTTGTTAATTATTTTATATTTTAGACACAGTTTCCAACTTGGAATAAAAGTAATTGGGTAGGTACTTTTATCGACTTATTAGCTTAAAAATATAAGAACAACAGTGATTATTGAAGAGGCACCCTCGTGGTAGGATATTTTAAAAGATTAAACAAAATAAACATTGGGTTATTTTTTATTGGTGTGTTATTCCAATGAAATAAATTAACATTAAGATTGTATCCCAAAGGCATATATCAGTTTCCTTTATTATTATTATCAAAAAAAAAATTCTTATTAGTTTTTAAATAATCACAATTTTGTCAAGATAGAGTATAATTCAATTATAAAGTTAATCATTTTATATATTCGTAAAATTATGAAATGAAAATAATAATATAGAGTCATTTTCAATTTTAGGCCCAGGGCACCCAAGCAATGTCCAATCCGTCTCTGGATTTGCGATTGGTACCTATGTGTAAATTTAAAATAGGTATTTTAAAAGCACAGCATCGTCACGAAACTTCGCATGGTAATAAATTTTATGAAGGCTTTTACAGAGGCATGGCGATAAAAATTAAATGGGTTTTTCAACAATTTCCACAAATGTCGCGTTTTACGTGTAACATTACGAATACTTACGAGAATTACAAATTACACAATTACAGCTATTGTCATCGTGGTTTAGAGATGAGAATATATAAAACGTGTTTTGTATATTTTGAAAGGAGAGTGAAACCAAGATTTAGTAATATTATCTTTTTATAATATGGTGCTGTTCGCTCCTAAATCTTCGATCAGTGTCAAAAGCATTCTATCGAATGTTCCAGAATATTTTAGACGGGTTTGGAAAACACTATTTTAGAATACGCCGGAATGCAGGTGTTGGGTAGGTATATAAGGCACTATGCCCGGGCAAAGATAAAGTTTTGTTTTGACAGAACGTGATATCTACGAACGATAAAAGTGAACAATTTATTAAGTGAATTATTATGCAAGTGTTTTTTGGAGTGTGATCTAGAATGTTCCAAATAAAGATTATTTCAAATGAATATTATTATAACGAGATGATTACGGACTCTCGATGACAACAGCATTCTGGAACGCCTTACAATACTCGGAAAACGGTCTGGAAGCGACGGGAACATTCTAGCAAACACTAGAAATGTATAGAATAATCTCTGAGGTTTGAAAAAATAACAGGGCCGCGGGCAGTGCATGGCGCATCATGTTTACGTTGATATTAACCTGCGTTAAATCCGTTAGCGAAAGCAGTGTTACCAACGCATGTGTGATACCAGCGACAATAAATTAAGCGAAGTACCTAACTGCCCTTGAAAATACGTGCAATCACTTACGTGCGCATTGACATGAATTCTCTGCACCTGTGTGGAAATATTCTAGCAAGCGATAATGTTTAAAGTAAAGTATTCTACAGACGAGTGATTAATTGCGAAATAGTGTGAATTAAATAATAGTGTCTAAGTTCAATTCGTGTCCAGTGACATTGTGAATTTATTAAAAATAATAAATAAATCGTTAATTAATTTCCAGTGCTTTCATTTGCCTCCTACAACCACGACGCGCGACATTATTTATTGAAGAATTTCTTTTAAGACCACATCGCCGTGAAAACATGATAATATCATGAATTTACCATCTACTACGCGCTCATCTTCAGGAAATTAGGGATGTTTCTGTACAAATATCTGAAGGATGAGGACAATATATCTTACACATAATAATGAGCCTCTAAATTGTTTCACCGGGGAATTCAATTTTGAGAGTTTGCTTTGAAAACATAAACCGAAAATGTATTACAATATCCTTGAAAATAACAAAAGATATACATTTTGTAACACTCCTATCGCACGTGTATTATCCGAGGGATCCTGGATGAAAGAATTGATAAATTCATTTTTCCATTTAGTTCATTCTAATCGACTATTTGTTTAGAAAAAAAGTTTGTTCAGATTGTAACAATTGCTGGTTTTGCATCGAAATTTATAAAGTATTCTCAAACATATCCACATTAATCCGTATTTGAGTGCATGTTAAGATATAAGGGTCAATCCCTATTGGTTGGTTCAGAATAATAATACGCAATTTTTTTTAATGAGGCACTAAAAAAATAATATAAAAAATAATACAATATTATTTAAAACTCGGCCAATCATCCCAAATATAACTGATCTAGCATAAACATGCATACGTGTGTTAGTGTGTCAATGTAGGGTGATTATGTAAAAATTTGTAAATAAATATGGGTTCAGGTTATTGTCAAGAAAATGGATATTGTGTAGTATTGATGGGTCCGCTCTGTACTACGTACGACAATGTAGTACTACATTATACTGAAGCGCACACTTCACACGTTTGTAAGTGTACTACACACCACAAACTACACACTTCAAAATTTTCACTTTCATTTTCACAAAAAAACTGCACACCTCACATTTTATACTTCTAAGTACACAAATTATGTTATTCAAACTACACGCACTTCAATTTCGTGAAAATTAAATGCAAGTTGATTAAATAAAGTAAGTAAGTAAGCAAGTAAATAAAACGTCTTTTTGAAACTAAAACAAATAACCTTCTCCCCCCATGGTTTAGAAAAATTTAGGACTGAATGATGAAATGCCTAGAAAAAAAACTGTAATAACCCTCCCCTCTCCCCTTGGATTTGAACATTTTGTAGTAGTACAGTATTCAAGAAGCGCTTTTTGTAGGTCGTTGTAGCAAATACAATTTCGTAGTAGTACAATTACTTCACTTCATAAAGTTTATATGTAAGTAGATGAAATGTGTAATGTTTTGATACCTAGCACACAAACACACGGTAAATGTAGCACACACTTTGTAGTCCTCATAGTGAATGTGTGCGTGTTGAAATCTTGAAATGTAGTTTTCCCTTCGCTATTATGTAGGAGTGAATTTTTGAATGATGATAGGGTATCTGCAAGAATATCAGCTTTAGAATTAATGTCAGCACAATATGTAATATATCTACGACACGTGCTTGTGATAGGAGAAAAACAACCTACATTATTAGAATGTTGGCTTATTCTAAGGAACTCCGGGTTTTTTATACGGGGTTTAACATGCGAATTTATGTCAGATAAAGAAAACGAATTAATAGTTCCACTGAGAATCTTGTGTAGCATAACGAGATCGGATAATTCCCGTCGGGACTCAAGTTTGTGCATTTTGAAAAAGGCAGGACTGTGAAAATGACTGTGTTGACCAGCTGTAGGATAAAATACGAAGAAATTTTTTCTTTCCTCCTCTGATTCTTGCAACATGTGTTGTATGTAATAAGATGACTAATTTATTGTTTAAATAACTTACTGTATGTATTTAGGCATTTTTATGGCATTATGGGTGTCGCTATTGTGGACATGTTGTACATTAATCGATAAATTTTTACCCGTATTGAAGTTATAAGGGTTTTTACATTATATTGGAATGATCTTGAAATTTATTTTATATTTAAAGATAATTTATATTAAAAGTATAAACATACTCCCGATTCTCGGAATAACAATATTGTTATGATTTCCCAAGCCAAAATAGATGGAACGTCCTTATTTATGTACGCTTAAAGTTTCTAAGAGATTGATCAAATGTAGAGTTCTTTCGATTTAAGAAAAAACAATTCAATTAGTATATGTAAGACGTGCTGACAAGGCACATTGTTTCGTTGTGTTAGTGTTTATAACCGTAATACCAACACAACGAAACAATGTGTCTACATTGTTATACAATAGCGGTCAATTTTCAGAATTATTCTTATTTTCAGAATAACAAGGTTGTTATATTAGCAACCAACAAAATAAACGGGACGTAAGAGTGAAGTTTCTATTAGAATTTTAATGTTCAGACATCTGTCAAACTTCTAAATTTATGATGTGTACAGTCTTATATAATAGCATAAATCTAGACATTTGTGCTTGTTACTTTTTAATAAAATTTTTTCGCTCTTAATCGTCCCTACACTCAGGATAGAAAAATATCGTTGTGTGATAATGTGTGAGTGTATCGAAGCACACACGCGTAAAATTCTTATGACAAATACCAGGGACATCTGTCAAAAAATGTAAGTATGTATTTACATCATTATAACAGAAATATTGCCTTTGTATTTATTACATTTGAACACTTTAGCAACGCGAAATTAGTATGTATGTGAAATTTTTTTTTACCAACATTTAAAATAATATTAATATTCATTTTATTAACTTAATTTTTAATGTAACAATGTCCGTCATAAACTCTACAAGATCGCATTGCGCTATACTAGATGGCGCTGTTTTCACAGTCTTAACTCGCTGAAAGTTAAATTTTAATTAGCATTATGTGAAAAACGTGACATGATTATTATGCCGTGAGAATATACCTACATAGATGCTAGGATAACGCAAACCAATCAGATTTTTAAAATAAAAGACTTTTGGATATTCTAACATCCAATCAACGATGAGTTTCTTTACATACGTATATGCATGTATATGTAACGAGCTCGCAGCGGGGCTGTGCGCTAAGCTTAAGAAGCGCTTACACACGAAAAACATTTGTTCGTATTTAGCTCCAAAGGTCAGTCAATGCTGTCTGTCGCATTTAATATGGAGTAAAGGTTGACCCAACTATTTTTCTTGACCATTTTTTTAAACATGCAAGTATTTTAACAAATTTTAACGGCAACTTCTAGTACTCTAAAATCCACAATTTGTAAAAATGAGTATATGGTATGTGAATCTATAAAGCATTTGTAAGACCAATAATGACATTCGGCATGAATCAAGGGAAGATATAATCAAGGCCTAAACAAACATTAAGGACTTTCTAGATGAAGACACTTAGTATGATGTCAGGTAAAACTCTGAGGGATCGCGTGAGGAACACCATATAAGAGAGATATGTGAGGCTGAGGACATTGTAAGATGTACTAGACAGCAAAGGAAGGACTGAAACGGACATGTCCAGGGAATGGACAGTCAGCCTCATGGAACTCATCTTCGCGGAAGACCTCCCAAAATATAATAACAGCCAGGAATATACAGCCAGAACCCATACGAGGCTATCCTCTGGAGAACAGACCACCATATAGGTCTACTAAAATGAAGAAGAAGCTCACTGGATTTCACACATGCCGAGGGCAATATTGTACATTTCAAAACTAATCGATCATATTGGACTATGTATTCGAAATATATATACAGTATAGATTTTCTCATATATTATGATGACTTTCAAATTTGTAGGTACCTGCAGTCATCTCTCAGGGATCATGTGATCAATCAAACACATAACTCTGTTTCAAACCTAAAGTGTATCCGAGACACGCAACTTTAATTTTCATAATTTTTCATATACCTAGTGGAAGTGCTGTTGGGTTATTTTAATAAGCGAATGCCACACCAACATCACAAAGAGTTTTGCAAATGATTACCAAATTGAATAAAACTAATTTGGTATTGGTTACCAAATTTAATCACACAAATTTGGTAATGGGTTACAAATTTGATTTAAACTTTTTGTATTTCTTCCCCCGCACCCACGCGAGAGCGACATTGAATTACAGCGTGGTTATTGGGAGGCTTTTTATCGTAACATTTTTATTATTCATAATATCGAGGTTATATTACGTCATTTGCGAAATATATATTTTTAATGGATTACTCAATTATACTTCAGTATTGAATATTGTATATTGATATAAAGCTGGCAGAGAAATCGCTTAAGTCAAGACATGGCAGTGGAAAAAATATTTTTTCCATATATTACTCGTAGCATATTAATTACGGGGGAATCTACGTTTTTATGCTGACCTTAGGGTAATGCATACTAATAAAAGTATTTATTTTAATATTAAATTTTTTATAAATTGATTGTTTTACACAAAATAAACAGACATCACTATCCGAATTGTGGTAATATTAACACAGAACACCACTATCAGCATTCGCTACCGCCTAGGTTAAACATAAATAAATAAATAAAGCCTTTATTTACCGACCAAATAGAGTATAGTTTTAACTTACGTAGTGAATGTAACTTTAAGCTACTTTTATATAACTTACTTGAGGTAATTAGGTTTGTATACATTCTTCAGCAACCAGTTTGTTGGTCAGGTTGTCCTCTGACACAGGCCTCCCCTAGTTTTTTCCACTCATCTCTGTCGCGAGCTAGTCTTCACCATCCTTTTGGTAGGTTATGTTTCAAATCAAGAAATCCTTTTTGTCTTTTTCCATTTCTAGTATATCATTCCATTACATCTTTCGTCCATTTTTCTCTGTTTATTCTCATAATTTGACCATTCCATTTAGGTTTTAGTTGATACTTTGTTTTTTTTATAACACACTAGATTTAAATTGATATATATTTTTTTTAATGTATACCTATATGTATTATTTAGCTAATCTGAGTATTTTTAAATGAATTTACTGGTCAAGTCTTTTTTGATTTTTTTATAAAAATTGCTTATTTATATTAAAAATTGATATAATTTTTAAAATACCTTTGGTTAGAAATATTTGACGTGAGATAGAAATGGAAAAATAACAAAAAAATTAAATTTAAAATGTAATTATAATTAAAAAAAAGTTTTTTTTATTACTACTATAGTTTCGAGAGGAGCAGTCCCTCTCATCATCAGATATAGTTGTTATCTCTTAAAACTATAATACAAATAAATAACTTATATTGTGTGTGTAGTAAAAGATTTAAATAAATATTGAATTTTAATGTAAAATGCTGCGCCATGCGGTAACTGCTAAATCACTCAACGATAAAAATTTAAATACCTAATTCATGCAAATTTTGACCCTCTCATTTATCAGAAAGATAAAATTAAGTAATAATGTAACAGAACGTGGGTCTGAACCCTAAACCCCGCAGAAAATATGCTAAATATCAGAGAGAGGAAGGAATATAGGATTATTTTTGGAGATATCCAGGAAAATAGGTAGATCAAAATCACATGGAACCATGAACTGCAAGTTTTGTTTGACGAACCAGACATCGTAGCGAAAATGGGTCAGAGATTGACTCTCACAAGATACCCACATATGGTACTGTATCATTAACTACAAAGAAGATATATAGAATAATAATATAGTAAGAGACGCGAGAAAACTTAGTGACTTAAATATATCTTAGCCCCGTAATATTTGACGATAAAAAGATATAATTATTTATTTTAATCAAGATATATTACAGATGTTTCATAGAGACGAAGCTATATTTTTATATGGAAAAATAGGTATGGTAGTCTTTTTGGGTGTTCATAGAGCTAACGACCTATCATGCGGCTGGCTTAAGTGATCACTTTACACTAAGTAACGTTCACCATTTATACCCATGATAGACTACCATATATAATAAGAGATGCGAACAGGGAATACGTGTCACATCAATATTCATACTGTTGTTCAGCAAAACGCTTGTGCTATGAAAATAGGATTAAATTGCTGGACTGGAGTGAGGTTCGAACCTGCGACCTTTGGATCACGAGGCAAGAGTCCTAACCACAAGACTAACAAGATTCGTATGTGAGTTGTACTTTTATTACCGCCACCTTCAGTACAAAGCTTTTTCATTCCCGTAATCCAATAAAAATTTCACTATTGATAATGAGGTATCCATATTTTTTATTGGAGTTTTTAAAGCAATATCTTTTATATGTGTAGATGAGTTACATTGTGAAAAGTAATCACTTAAACCACTCGTACGATAGGTCGTTTGCCCTATGAACACCCAAAAACACTTCCATACCTACTTTCCTGTATAAAAATATAGCTTCGTCTCAGTGAGACATCTAATGTATCTTGATTAATGATGTCCCCTGGGAATAAAATCCAGTATTATGTTCTTGAAAAATTTTGACATACTCAAAATATTCTTATTTATTTTTGTGTACATGTTCAATAAGTTTTATGTAAATCAATTATTTAATTGTTTATTAATGATAAATACAAATTATTTTAATAACCTATTCATAAGATACTTTTAAATAATAATTTATCAATGTTTAATATTAATTAATATTTTAACGTGCAGACATTATTCGTTTTATCAAAAATTAAATCTTTTATGTAACATTTGCACAGTATTTTAAAATATTGAATTGTACTTAAAAATAAGGGAGCCAATGCCATCAAAGATTTTAATGAATTTTTATGTCTCCCTTACATCGGTTTTTGATCCAAAACTGCTGAGGCTACAATTTTCACTGAGACGACAAACACTTACTTTCGAAACTGACTGAACAATCTTCAAACGCAAAAGTCTACGTGTCTTCTGAAACGAAGTTCAAGTTGTATTTGGAAAAGCGCCAGATGAAGAATTTTAATTAGTTGGAAGAAAAACTCCGTTGATTAACAACTTTGGTATCGATGGAAAAAGGGTAAATACAAATTTACCAATTTATTGCTTAAATATTAGTGTCCGTAAAAGTTACAGTAGTTTTATGGTCGAATGTATAAAATAAGAAAGTTAACCCGCTATTACATTGACCGAGTTTCACGCGATATTTTATAGGATTTGGATTTTATTTTATTTGGATTTTATGTTACAAGCTCTGTGGAGAAAATGTAGAACCAGTGTCGTAAACATTTTACAAGTGTTATTTTGGACTAGCTGTAACCTGTCAAAAATGCCGAAACATTGGTCCGCGTCTTTGCTAATCCCTAGTATATATTTATTGCATCTTTTTGACGCTCCGCGGAGAGGCGACGATGGCAACATGCATTGAGCGGCCGGTTCGAGTTTGGTGGCCCGGGGTTCAAGCCCCATCTCCGGCCGTTTAATTTCGTTTTTTTAACCGTGAATTCTAACAAAATTACGGACGTTACACGAAGTTATGGGGACGGACAGAACGGGCAGACGGGCAGACGGGCAGACGGACAGATGGACAGACGGACAGACGGACAGACGGACAGACGGACAGACGGACAGACGGACAGACGGACAGACGGGCAGACGGATAGACAACGAAATTATTATGTTTGATAATTGCTTAAATATAAAGATTTTTTTAATAATAATTTACTGGCGTAAGTGTAACAAAAAAAAGATAATGACATTGTAGTAGGTACTCCTTACCAAATTGTAAATGATTAAAAAAAATCTTTGTCGTGAAGTACAAAGGTCTCAAATCTGAAAAAAATTAAATAGCCTGTAATTAAATTACAAAATATTCTGTAATATTATGCAAGTGGTTCTATGTCAAAATTTTAGGTTTAAAAATTTATTTTGAGATAATTGATAAAAATTTCGGTAGCGCTATAATCAAAAATTTCTTTATTCGGTTCGAAAGAAACAATCTTGTGGATTATAATATCTGCGTGACTGCAGAATATAATTTTCACTACAATACGTATAAAATACGTATAAAATAATACTTCAAAGTTATGGCAACGATATGAATATTTTGTGTGGACTTTATTTTGTATAAACCGTGAGTCAACATTGTGATATGAAATTGGCTTTACCCTCTGACATTATTTCGGATTTGCGTAGCTGTGCTCAAAGAAATCACATAATATGATCATCCACAAACTAACAACGTTTTCTTAAGTTTTGGTGTTTATTTTTAAAATCCTCGTTGGAAACATATTCAGAGATTTTATTAGAAAAAATTGTATCATATTCGTTCGTAATAGCATGGTGAAAGGAGAAGATATGGAATAAAAATGAAAAGTTCAGGAAAAAGGACAAACCTCAAAAACCTATGACGATAGAATGAACATCTTTAATTAAATCGCATCCCTATAACAACACCACCACAATCCCAAATGTCATGTTCTGAGAAAATCGCATTTGAAGCTTTCAGCTTTCTTTGCTTCTTTACCTCAACATAAATTAAAAATGAACTGAACCAAACCATCTGGATAATGCTTACATAATATTATATATGCGTTATGAATATACGATTTTAGATTTGCAAAATTATTTGTCATTTGAAAGATATTTGATTTGTGACATTTTGGTTTCCAACTAGCCCCTTTCCGTATTTATTTATTTATTTATTTACTTTCTTACGCCCATTACAGGCTTTTACATAAAAAAATATGGTGGACTTTCGGAGTCGATGAATGATATAAGACGTACACTGCCATAAAGCAAACAGTAGCTGTCTTGTTTTGTAATTCTATTACGATAATCATCATCACAATCATAATAATTTCATTGTCTGTCCATCCTACCGTCTGTCTGTTTATCTGTCCCCGTAACTTCGTGTAACGTCCGTAACTTCTTTATAGTAATTTTTTTTAAAACATTTTTTTAAAATTATTAGTATTTTTTTTTCTTTTTTTTATATAAATAAATACATAATTATTACTTAGGAAACGACATGTAAAAGTACCGTCATTTTTCACGGGTTACAGCTAGTGTACTTATTAAAATCAACTCGGCTATATAGTAAAAAATTAGTATGTTGCATTTTCGGTGAAAACATAAAATATTTCCTGGAACCTACTATACAGTCCCATTTAAATTGTGGCAGTGTTGTTCCAGATATTTTGAAAATATTTGATTTTGGAAAGCAGCAAAAATTCATATATGTAGCTTAAAAATAGTACTAGCTAGAAACACGGTAGTATTAAATTATCGTAAATACTGACCAGATAGTTAATTTGGAATTCACAGTATTTTCCGGGCATTTAACGGGCGGGTGCATTATCGTGATAGGGTTGCCAACTTCGAAATGAATTTCACTGAAAATCGGTTAAAACACTGTTCCAACCATCACTCATTACAACCTGTCAGCAGACGTGGGTGGATCGCGATTGCCCGTCCGCAGTGCCTGACCCACTTAACTAAGTGCGAGCGAGACAGCTTGCCCGCTCGCTCGCATTTGATACTTATTACATCTTATAAAGGGGATATTCACCCAAGTAGTGATGCTTAAATCGTTATTTTAACCGGTTACATATGGTACAGTTATTGAAGATTATATCGATAACTGGTAACTGAGATATAACTCTAGGAGTGAAATTTGACGTACAATAAGGGTGAAGTGAAGTGAGATCAAATCTCTGAAACTCGTGTATATACGTTGGGCTACGTTAATCATCAAATAGGTGATCATGGTAACATAATCCAACCTGAGAATTTGATCTCGAGACCAAAATCTCGTCCATTGATGTGGGCCATAAGCGGGCATAATCCAAGATCATGGTCCCATTGTATACACAGTGAAAATTACTATTTCACTATATAATTGAATGCCCTGATTACAAAACGAATGATAATTAATGCTTAAATAATAAGTATTAAGATTAAAGTTTAAAGTTTCGAAAATTTTAACATACATTTTGAATGTCAGTCATTATTTTAAGAACCATGGAAAAGAGTAATAAAGGAAATAGCTATTCATCATATTTCTTTCGTCTATTAAAAATAAGTCATCTAAACTTATACAATGTATATGATTTACACATTTTTCCTCAGATATTGCCTATGAAATGTCAAAATATACCTACGGTACATTTTTCGAAACTTTAAAATGTAATATCTTATTTAATATTTATTATTTAAATGTAAAATATCTTTCATTATGTTATTAACGCATTCAATAATATAGTGAAATACTCATTTTTATCATATATGCGATGGGACCATGAACTTGGATTTAGCCCATAAGCGTTATGAAGTAGGCACCTAGTCATGAAATATTTTATCAACATCAACGAGAAATAGAAAATTTACATAGTATTTAAATATTATTGAAAATATAAGAATGGTTTTTGTATGAGATATGGTCGTCGTTTAAATGTCAAAGTTTCAGCGTAGTAATTTGTTACATCCATTGCTTCAGTAGAACAACGCGGGATATTTTTGGGTCTCAACGGGTAAAACATCGCAGTTTGCCTATGAATTCTTATATAGTCTGTATACATTATGTAAATATGTACTCGGTATCCGGAAACTCGCTATCCTGGCGGAAAGCTGCTTTATCCAGACATCTAGACAATATCTGGAGCTGAAATGTTATACGACCGCTTTTTTCCGATGTGTTTTATATCTTGTCATTTCAGAATTTGTACCAGTTTTCTCGTTTTTGTATTTACTGAAGAGAAGATTATTCATTCTTAACACGCGTTATAAAAAGCAAAAAAAACTTTTTAAACATTTTTTTTTCAGTTCATTTGTTAGAATTTGAATTAACATTTAATAACTAATTAAATTATAAAAAACTAACCCATATAAAAACCAAGTTTTTATTAAAGTCCCTTTCTTAGTAAAATATAACAACAGTTAAAGACGAATTAAAACATATAACATTACACTAAACTTAGAGTGATTTAATATATTTCTAAAATGACTGATGTTTTGAGCTTTGATAAGACACTTCATGCTTCATCACTTCATCAGTCAATTTAGATTTTAGAAATTCGTGGTGAAGTACCTATTATGTGTACCGACGGAGTAATTCAAATTTAGAAAATATTACGCAACGTTATCGGGCCGCCGTTGCTAAAAATCAAACTTTTGTAATGATTCCAATTCGAAACAACTATTAAAAATTTGAAAAATCCTAAATTATACTATAATTATTATTATTTTTTAACGAAAATTTGACTGATCTTCTTGATCGTCGCCACGAGTCTGCTTGCAAAATTTCAACTCGATTGGATCACGGGAAAAGGGTCAAAAATCGATCCAATGTTTTTTCGACGGCAAGCCGGCAAGCAAGCAAGCAGACGCCACGAGTTAATATAAAGGGAATAAAAAGAGTTTTGTGTCAATTTCTTTGACTTTTGATTTTTTGATTTTGAGTATGTAGGTATTTGAAAAAAAAACCTTTAAATTTTCTTAAATTCACAACCACAGACCACGAAAATATAAAGACATGAACTAACGGATATTTCATGATTCGCTTTTTGGTTCCCATACGTTTGATCTGTTTAAAAAATTGCTATGAGCTTGTAAATTTTGAAACAATTATGAAAAGATGTTCTCAGGTTTTCACAGCCGTCCAGAATCTTCTGTGTATAGTTTTCTGGGATATTCTGCCATGTACATGTGATCTCTCTGGCGACGTTTCGGATCCCATTGCAGAGTTCATCATCAGGACCGTCACCAAATATAATTTCTCAGTAAATAAGTCGCGCTTTGTTATAAAATGATTTTTTTTATTGAAAACACTCAGTTTGGAATGAAATTTTTAAAATTTAATAAAATAACGTCGATTGTAAAAAATACGCCTTTTTTACTAGGGATTTAATTATGCAAAGATAAGTACATTAAGTGCTTATAAATGTCTCTTAAATATATGCGCGAGGGAACATATTTCCGCTGTGCTCTGGTCCCCTCGCCTAAAAATGGCGTCCATTGCAATTATTTATACTCTGTGTTCACAAGAACTGGAGGTAAATAAAAAATATATGGCACACTTGTTATTATCCATTTTTCCTCCATGAATGAGCACTAGTTGTATGAGAATTTTACGTAGGGGCCGATTAGTAAATACTCAGATCACTTCGAAGACAGTGAAATTATTATTTATACCCAAATTTTATATTATATTAGCTGTAACCCGTCCAAAATAATGATCCTTTTACTGAAAAAAATATTTTTGAGTAAAAAACTTTTGGGAAAAAATTACTATAAAAAAGTTATGGACGTTACATGAAGTTATGGGGACAGACAGACAGACAGACGGATGGATGGACGGACGGATAGACAGACAGCGAAATTATTGTAATTGAGATTTTTTCATTCAAAACAAAACACATAGCCGAGCCATATTCATAATGTTTTTTTTAAATAGAGATGCGAACATGGAACACGTGTCACATAAATATGTTTACTGTTTTAAAATTAAGCTAATCGCTTGTGCTATGAAAATAGGTCTATCTTGCTTACCTCCTGGTAGGGAGCTAGAACCAGCAACCACTGGATCACTAAGCAAGCGTCTCAACAACTAGACTAAGAAGCTACTAAATTTTTTTATGACTGAAAAAGTCTTTGAAAAATTTACGCGTTTCTTCGTTACTTTTCACAATCAAGTTTTTCTATTGTGCAAATTAAATTAATATTACGGTAAAATAAATTATTTTCACCGGCTGGTTTATCTTATGACACTTATATATTCATACAAATACAGATATACAAACAATTTCAAATTGTATTTACAAAAATTTATGATTGATTTATTATCCGATATAAACATTAAAATTATTATTTAGTATTATCAAACTTTTACGAAAACAGAATTCAGGAAATTTATTTTACGGTTGTTGACAGACGAAATGTGAGCTAAGATGGGTTGGAAGAATGAAAATAAATCTGGGTGGTAGTCAAAGATAACAAATATAGTTTTATAGAGATATTTTTTGTAAATAATACTTTCATATTTTTTGTCATTTTGCAGTTATTGAAGAAATTTCATTTTCATTAAAAAAATAAAACATCTCAAAATCGGCAGTAACTTTCTTTTAAATGTTGTTTAAATTTCATGCAATATGTTTAAAAATTCACTGTACCTACTCATTGCTTATTCTATCTAAACTGGGTAATTAATGATAAGTGAACGTCGTATTTTCTCACATTTGTAATCGAAAATATGCCTTGAATGCGTTGACGTGCAGTTCCTGAGGCGTATTTCGGCAAGAAGAAGAAATTCGTCATTTTGGGAATTAATAAATTTATGTAAGAATATCAAATATATTAGAATCCTTATATCCTACTTGTATTTACTAAGTGTATTTGATAAATATATGTTCTTTTACATTCATGCGGAAAGTATTTCAAATAACCCAAACTTTCATGTTCAATATACTAAAATTATGTTTGTTTAAATGTTTTTGTAGCAATTTACCTGTGCTCGATATTTTTGAGATTAAATTATTCAAAATTATCAAGTTATGTGGCAACAAACATTAATTCATGATATTTTCGATCTTCATACGAGCGACCCTTAAACCAGTATGCGATATATTTTACATTATTAAGAGCAAAGTATTGCAAATGTAAAGGACTTGTCACATTACTCTAAAGTTTTCTTTAAATAATACTTCGTAATATTATTGAAACTTTGAATTCTCCGAATGTTGATAAAGTTTTCGGAAACGTATTATTAAATAAATATTAAATGGATTTCATCTCTATTTTGACATTTGTTGTGTGATAGGATATCATTTCGTTTGATGTTTATTTAATAAAGCAAGTAACTAAATTTATTAAATAAATCCCAAAAGGCCCATGTTTATTTCATGATTTTAAAAGTAGCTATTTAGGGTTCGTTCGTTTGTAATTTAAATGAGATAAATAAATAATCAACAGAGTCTTAGTATTTTAAACAAATTAATTAAAATTGATAGAAATTTCCGAGAACTCCAGACACACTTTCTCTTTTATGGTACGCTGGTTATATTTTAAAAATATTTTGAAATCGATCTAGTTTGTAGATGAGTAGGTACTGTGGAGTTAATTGATGAAAGCTCTTTGCTGTATGGACCTGGCATCGACGACTATGTGTAAATATAATTAATTGCAATTAAGTGCAATTATTTTTTTTGTTAATAATTTTAAGTAATTTATTACACCTGATGATGAGAGGGCTGCTCTCCTCGAAACTATATTTGTGATTATATAACTCAATGTTTGTATGATACAATGTTTAGTTTGGTGTAAAAATAAAATATCATGTTGTCATTCATTCCCGGCAAATTCAACTGAAACCAAAACGTTTTCAATTGCCACCAAGAAATCTGCAAATAAATGATAAATTAAGAGTACCTACCTACCTACTCAAAAGCATTCCAGATCGTATCTAAAAATGAATTTCCTTTATTTGAATTCTTGAATGGCGGAATTCTAAAGAGAAGAGAATTTAGATATATTTATAGAAACCAAGTGGCAAAAATAATGGATTTCATTAATCAAAATCATATTGGCAAACGCTAGTTACGTAAGTACTAAAGTTTTTTTAAAAAGAGAGATGGAAAAGGTGGAATACGATTTGCATCGAAATTCTTACTATTTTGAAATTAAGCTAAATGCTTGTTCTATGAAAATAGGACTATATTGCTAGTGTCCTAGAATGGGGCTCGAACCATAAACTACTGGTTCACCAAGGTAGAGTCACAACAACTACGCCAACAAGTTAACAAGTTTGAAAACTGTATTTTGTTGGTGGCCCTTGTAGCCCAGTGAGCATGATACTGGCTTCTCACACCGAGGGTTCCAGGTTCGATTCCCGGTGAGGTCATTATTAATCTGTGATTTACTCAAGCTTGGGTTGAATTGGTGTTCTTACCGTGGAATTGTGAACTTTACATTGTGGGATTACTTATGCTAATCATGTGACCTGGGCCACCCTATAAAGACTTCCATACATGTTTAATAAATAAAATAGTATTTATTTTTAATAGTCTTTATTTATCTTAATCAATAATAATTAAATGTGAAATTATTTATATTTCCAGAAGTCTGATGATTAAGGGTAAAGACGTTTTCTTAATTTTAGTTGAAAACTTGGATGATTGCTTTTATTTTTACGAATTTTGATTACCTAATTTATGAACATGAATATTTATGATTGTGGTTTTTGTATTTTGTTCGAATGCGCAGGATTTGAGATGTTCTAAGGGAAGATACAGAGATCTATTTATTAGTGTTTTTTTCTAAAATAAGTTATTCTCTTAAACATATGCTTGCACATTCTTCTTCAATGGCTCTACAGCTCATATCAAGCCTTGGCCTCCGCCAGTCCTTGCCTCCAACTCCTCCTGTCCTCCAGTCTATCACCCAAAGTATTTGGTTCGAATCCCTTCTGATCTCGTCTTCTCATTGATCTACCTTGCACACTGAGAAATAAATAAATATACGTTTTCCAAAGTTTTTTGATTTTATATATTATCCTTATATCCGTCCCAAACCACTATACAATGGGGAAGAACAGGACAAAGAGAACATAATTTTTTTTTTCTCGTTTCAGTTTTTTGGGATATTCTGCTGTGTTTCTATGACCTTTTTGGCCGACATCCCATTGCAGGGTCCATCATCAAGGCTGGTATGTTGTTGCCCTGATATTTAATGATCGATTTTTAATATTAATTTTTAACGCTACAGATTTAAAATAATACCCAGGCTTGAGAAAATCACACATGTAATTTGGCCTCTCCAGGAGTTGAACCTGGATGCTCCGATATTAGAAGCCAGTGTCACGCCTACTGGACTACGGGGACTGCCAAATTTGCATGCTAAAATAACGTTATAATATACCTTATTGTACAGGGTGTAACAGAGCTAGTCCACAATACTTTACCGGTGGAATCCTACCTTGATTGTGAGTAGAAAATGTTCAAGCAACCATGAACTAATATCAATAGTTATGGAGTTATGCAATATCAAATTTTGCATTTTTTTCAATATTTCTCACTTATTTTTGTATCATTACAGTAACTTATATTGATTACGAAAAATTCATTCGTTTCAATAAAAGTTAAATAAAATAATAAAAAGCCTGAAAAAATTCCAATTGGAACGTTTGGAATGTTTTTATCATTTTATTTGATTTATATTAAAGGGAATTAATTTTTCATATTAGATATAAGTTAATGCAATGAAAGTGCAACGTTTTGCAAAAAATAAGTCAGAAATATTAAAAAGAGAGAATATTTGATGTCGCATATCTCCTTAACTATTGATATTAGGTCATGGTTGCTTGAAAATTTTCGACTCATAATCAACGCAGGAATCCACCTGCAAAGTATTGTGAGCTAGCTCTGTTCTACCCTGTATATCATTTAAAATACTTGATTATACAAATTTAATTATTCAGTACAATTGTGTAAGGTTTTAGTTTAACAATCGCGAAATAATATCAAATTAATTGAATTTGCTATTATATAATATATTTTAGTAAAATTGTCCCATACATCCCACTCTCCCCCACCGTATCATATATCAGCATGAATCTAACACGGATTAACGTGAATGTGGAGCTTAGTGTCTCACCTTGGCACGGGAAGGCAGATGGAAGGTCTTTGTATGAAGTACTCCGCAAGATTTGCGGTCTAAATGGGCTGATCTAAGAGGAGGATGGGGAGGGTTAGTCCTTCGTAAATCGTCCTTAAAATTGTACATGATGGTCTAAAAAAATATTCAAAAATTTATAGGATAATCAAAAATTTCCAAATAATTCTTGATTTTATCGCCAGGAGGACATTATTAATTAAGATATATTATAGATGTCTCTTAGACACCAAGCTATTTTTTTATATGGAAAAGTAGGTATCTGAGTATTTTGAGTGTTTGTAGGGCTTACGACTTATCGTACGGCTGGCTTAAGTAATCACTATTCATTATTGATACATTCATATTAAAACCAGTACTGTGTTCTTGAAAAATTTTAACATACTCAAAGTATTCTGAATATGTAAAAACCGAGTATCTAAAAAAGAGTTTAAATTGAAATAATTTTCAGGCGTATTCTAGTGTAATGTTAATAATTCGGTGGTGTAACATTTCCACATAACAAAGTGATATGGCTTTGAAAAACTCCAATCAAAAATATAGACATCTCATTACCAATGGCGACACCTGCGCCGGTTTATGGGAATGACAAATTTTGACCACAGCTGGCGGTAGTAAAAATACAACTCACAGGTGTGCAAATTAAACATACATACAGCTTTCAAAAAAAAATTCTGGATGTGGGTGGAACTGGTGAACGTTACATTGTGTAAAGTGATCACTTAAGCTAGCGGTAGACCCTGTGAATATCCAAAAAGACTTCCATTCCTAATTTTCCATTCAAAAAATAGCTTCGTCTCTATGAGACGTCTGTAATATATCTTGATTTGTTTATTTCTTCATACATCGTAATGTTTAAAATATCCGATTTACTACAGCCCGGTACAGTTCCCTTGTGCCAAGACAATCATTTTACTATTTTCATAATGTGGATGCTATTTTATAATTAAATAATAAAGCGTAAAATTAAAAATGTACAATTTGAATTATTTTAATTAATTTTGGGGTCGATTTTATAGTGTAGGGGTATTTATGGTGTTACTAGATATTTTGTATCCACAACCGCACAACACAACGTGAAATAAGATAGATATTTATAGAGTTGATGTTTTAGGCTACACCATCAATAACAACAGACGTGGAGTCTATAGCTGCCGAGCCGATCCGACAAAGACTAGGCGTGCAAGAACTCATGAATACCCGATGGCAGCCGAACACAATCGAGTCTGCTTATATTTTTGGAGCTAAAACAGTGTTACTGAGCATTTAAAAAATGTATTCATTTACAGTTGCCGGCAAACTTCTTGAAATTTTTTGGCGTAGTGGGGGGATGCGCAGAAGACAAATTTTGAATCTCGTTGGTGGAATGGTACGTGCGAAAACTTTCCCCCACCTCGCCGAAAAATTTAAAGATGTTTGCCGGCTATTGTACACGCGGTAGAAATTATACTTCTTTGGCCTGATTTTGATGATTGATATATACATATTTGTTAAAAATATATATTAATACAATAAAAATATGTCTAAGGAGAAGATAAATATAATTCTTTAATGTAGTAAAATTATTCGTGTTTATTTTTGAAGTGGTACAAATGTAAATTTTAGTTTGTGATAGCTAAAATAGAGACAAATGTGTTCGAATCAACATCTCATGGCGATTCTAAGACATGTGATGTGACGAATCAAAAAACGTGTGCATTTTCAAAAAAGTCCAAGTGCATACCCACTTTCAGGTTTTATTGATTTTCGGTTCGTAAGTATTCAAAAGTTTCGAGACTATACAACTTTGACAGGCCGCATCGAAAATCGAATGAATGAATATGTTTTTTATTTTGAAGACGAATCAGACAATTACGTCGATTTTGCAAAAACATTTCTAATTTTCAATTCAATAACCAATTATTCGTTAGCTTTTGAATTGAGCATTTTTAATATTGGTACATAATTCAAGATGTTCGACAATATATTATTTTTATTACTGGAACACTAATTTCAAGTGAATAAATTTTTGACAATTAATAGATGCGTGCGCATTTCGTGGTCTCGCATTTTTGCTACACGTATTTCCGTTGCGCGTTACGCACGGTGGACACGATGCGCACGCTCAGCGCGTGTAACTTCCGTTACCATATAAAATTTACACTAATGCTCCAAGAGAAGATAACTTTAAATAACCCCCCTTCTTTATTTTCTCTTTCTCTGTTGTCCCTGGTTTTACTTAATTTCTCACATTGATTCGAAGGCAACTTTCGTTACTCATTAACCAATAACTTTGCTATCGACTATTTGAAAAGAGTTCCCAACAGTTTGAGGGAAAAATAAGTATTTGTCCGAAACATTTGATGGACCGACTGATGTCATTCGACGGAATGTCTATATATAAATTAAAATTAGTGAAAATTCACAATAAACAGCAAATCTTTCTCATTCTTCATCTTAAAAAAAATATTCACTGCGACAAAAAAAATGGTAATGTGTCCGTCAACCTTCAAAGTATCTATGTATATATTTTTGTCATTTTTGCTTCCAGATTATAAAATGTAATAAATTTCTGTAAAATATTTCAATAGGGTCGTTTTTGTTTTCATTTTCATTTTCATTCATCAAAATCACGGGTTTATTAGATGAAGATTGTCGAAACGGAGAAATATTTTCAAATCTTCGTGTAACGCTATTCAAGTGCTTAAAATAACAGCGTAGCATTTTCGATTCATTAATTTTGATATCATTTTAATATCCAAAATTAAAAAATTTCCGATTCATATACATAGCATGAATGCAAAAAAAAGAGATATATCTTTTTATGTTTCGTAAAAACAAATGATGTTTAGTATCGTTATTTTTAAAATAAATATATCATTACTAAGAGTAGGTACCTACTGGAGTGGGGATGGTATTCCGATGGAGAAAATCTCGGCCCACGTAATCTAAGAGTGACATAAATACGTTTACTTTAATTACATTTTCTTAAGCAGGTCTTCATGTAATTATCCCAGCTTAAAGAGTGTTTCACAAGACGGGCATTAAAAATGTTTTTTAATTATGTTCCTTCCCACACAGATATACCTAAGCTGTAAAATTTGATTAATTCTGATCTCAGAGACGTGACAACGTTTATTTTTATCCCTGTTACGGAATAAACCATTCGCAGTACCCAGTCATGTGAGCTGTGAGCTAACTGTAAACAAGCAAAATAGTTATTTGTATGCAGATTTTAGCATTGAAACTGCATAAATAATCATGAGAATTTGATTTTTTCTGGGTGTATGATTAATCTCATCGCTCATGTATACCTATACACCAATACAATTTTAATTACAAATGTATTTTTAGTTGTCCTTTTAATATTTGTGCAATTAAACTTGTGATGGAAAATATTGTGACGAGGCGAAAAATAATTCTTTCAAAGAAAGAGAAATTCTGTCACATGTCACGACACTATCGAAGATTTCAGAACCGCCTAGCGCAATCTACGGCTTTCGGGAAGCATTGAGAATCTACAAAAGCCTCGAAGCCACGAAAAAGTTATTCTAAACGCTAGAAACGCCTAGACGGTTCGATATCAGCGTTAGCCAAATATAAATAGGACCGCGTGCGGGAGTATTGTTGTTGTTTTTACCACACTTGACACCAATAACGGAAGAGAAGACAGCCGCGAGCATATATATATATAATATATATATATATATTGATTAATAATTTGTAAATATTTTCGACATTTTATTTTTAGATTAGAATGTACATATATATGGTGGGAAATGTGAAAACTCGAACGCGCATACGGTGATATATCATCTATATTATGATTGCTTCAAAAACTTCAAAAAAGGCAGTACGTGGTTTTGTCATTACCAGTTTCAAAAAATAGCCAAATCTTACGAAAAGCAGCAGGCAAAGGGTGATAGCTAATTGCTAGGACACTGGCCTGTGGCCACTATCGGTCAGTACAGTCGATAGCCAATTGCAGATACAAATGGCCGCATAGCGGGTACTAATGGCCGCGCGGTGGCCAGTATAGCCGCCCGTAGGGCTTAGCAGCAAGCAACTGTGTGATAGCCAATGACTTAACTGCTAATTCTTATAATATATATATATATCATCACCTGATGATAGATTTTGAAATTCTCGAAGCTCGAGTAGTGAAACGTAATAAAACTCAAGTAGATATAACACTTTGTTTTGCATCCATTTTAATAATCATAATTAATGGTAGGTAAGGCCAAATCCATCAATATCATAATTTAGTTATATGTTATAAAAATTCATTGTAATTTATAATTTTGTTGCATTTTAATTCAGTTTTTTCTTTACTGTGTGGGATGTTATGTTCTTAAAGTATAATAGGTTATTAATAATTAAAATATTTCAGAAATGGAAACGATCAAACATTTCTGAACAATTCGTAAACCAGCCTGATTAACTTTTATGTAATAAAATGCTGGCTATTCTAAAATAAAAGAAATCTGTAACTCAGCTAATATTAATTAGTTTTAGGGAGAAAATAAATAAATCGTAGATACACAGACTAAATCTACCTTAATCATTCGGCTAGTATCAGACAGTATTTTCTTCTTGAAATGACCAGGATTTATACGTTTCATACCTTCTTATTATTTTTAGTGAAATTTAAAATAAATTAAATTTTAATAAATATTATTATTAAGTTCTACGGGTTAGGTATTTTTATGTGTTACAGCTGTTTCGGCTTGTAAGGCCATTATCAAACAGTGGATATACCACGTACAAACGACTTATTTATACAATTTTAAGTTACCCCTTCCCATTTAGAGTAATTAGATATTTGTGGTGAAGCCCTGTAGTAATGTACGTTTTTTCCCGGGCACTTATCATTAAAGGTGCCTAGGTTAACGTTATGCTTAATTATCAAAATTCCCCGTTTTCTGCAAGTGTTATTTATAAATATTATTTTAATTTATGTCCTTGATTATTGTTTTTTTTTAAATATTTAGAAGTGGAGAGAAGATCATTTTTTGTTGATTATTTAAAAGTTTAATATTTGGATCCTTTTTATATTTATTTATTTCTAGTTGCTCAAGTAAATTCATCCTAAAACCTTTTGTTTCTATATGTAAAGGTTTTGGTTCGTTATCACCTTGCGGGACGTGGTTTTCATTTAATAATAATATTTATTAAAATTTAATTTATTTTAAATTTCACTAAAAATAAATATGGAGTTCTACAAATTAAACACAAAAACCATAAATACCTTCTTATTATATTAAAACATCGATATTGGACATATCCTTATACTTACGTAGATCAGGTTATACTTATATATTACGTTTTCACAACCTTTCAGAGCCTTTTAGAATTTTTCCTTTCAGAACCTTTCAGAAGTCGAATCCTGCAATGGATTCCAAATGGCAGAATAGCCCAGAAAACTCGGTACAGAAAACATGTTAGACTTTTCAAACGACTCGTAAATGCGTTATTATATTACAATAGCAATGAATGGTAACTTATCGGCATAATTTCTACTATACCTGAAAGACTATACCATTCTATGCCACGAATCGTATTTGTGATTCGAGCTATCGACGTATTTTACCCAGTATATTTAATAAGTTTTATCAAAGCGAGGATTATTGAATTTGGTGAACGAGTTGGAAAACTTTCGATCTTGTTTTTACTTTGTCTTGTCGACCTTTTCTGTCATTCACTTACATCAATAACGTGGGATAGGGTGAGGGGTCACCTGTATACGTTATCTTAAGATATTGCAAAGATCCCCTTTTTGTTAAATTAAGTAAAATTTTTAGATGTTTTTCTTCTTCTTGTTTGGGAATGCGTGTCGCATCAATATTTTTACTTTTTTCAAACTAAGCTTGTGCTATGAAAATATGACTCACTTGCTGGAATCCTGGAATGGGGTTCGAAGCACCGACCACCTGATCACTAGGCGAGCATCATGATCACTATACCAACAAGCTACTTATATTTATGTACATAATTTATGTTTCGTAATCTTTAATTTTGCACTGGACGTTTTTTGATGAATGATGGAGATGAGAATTTTTAGGATTCTTTTGACCAATTTTAGAAAATGAATTTTGGTGTAAACGAAACAACAATGAGTTCTACATTTTGAAAAATGAGATAAGGATCTCAAGGTTTATTAAAATAGGAACGGCGGTCAGCGAAGTTTTTGCTGAATGTAACAGAGCTTGGGCGACCGTGTCTTCAGTATTATTTCTGTTTTAGAAATGCAGGATTAGAGAGAAATGATTCGTTAAAAGCTTCAATTGAGGAAAATTATTGAGAAAGCCAAGACCCAACAACAGATTGTAAAGCCAATAGTGGTGATAATGAATCTTTGTTTCGCCATTCACACTTTATTTGCTTTAAATATCTCTGTGCTGAAATATAATCAATAATTAAATGATATCGATAATAGAGAGAAGGCGTAAGTAAGTGCGTAAATTTGTATTGGTATGGTTATACAACCCCCATATTACATATCGTGATTGGTTGGCAAATGAGTGGCTTATAACGAGCCTGTGTTCATTATTAAAGATTATTTATTTCCCTTAATAATGATAAAAATAGTCTTAAAATAATGGAAAAGTAGGTAAAAACAACTTTGACACATATTTAAACAAGTTAAATATTATATATTATTGTCAATAGAATACTAAGATCTGCTTGCACTAGTTATAACGTGTGAAAAATGACGTACTTTTATATGTTGGAATTTCAGTTTGATATTAGATAGTAGTTTTAATATAAGCGGTATGTATAATACATCAAAACGCACACGTAATTTTCACACTTTTTTTTTTTTTGATTAACACAAATAACATAAAGATTTTTATATTATTATTTTTAAGAAAATGTTTTTAAATATTTTTTTGTTTCTTAAAATACTTATTAATAAACTAGCCGCACATCCATGAAATATCATGGGAAATACTAATTAATTAATAAATTACTCGAGAGGGGTCTTTATTAATTATAATTCGCAACATAAGACGCACGCTGATTACGTGTCACATTATGAATACCTAAAGTTTTAATTCCAGCAAGTTATGAATTTACGAGCCGACAGATGGACGGACAGATAGACAGACAAAGAAATTATTATATTTAGATAATTCATTAGTGAAAATATTTAAGTGTTCTCGAAAAATGAATGTTGATTGAGCATTGTTATATATTTATGTAGACAATTATATCGGCTGCGAGTTAAGGCTGTGAGAACAGCGCCATCTAGCGTCTTGGTAGCGTTAGCATGACGGATATTGTGGTGTGAGCCACTGAAAGCTGAGAGATGTCGTTGTATACTCTGATGTTACCTCAAACTTTAAAAACTCATTTATTTTGAAATATTCAGTGCGTCAATTCGGAGAATTAACGGACTAAACGTTTGTATTTTAATGCCTTTTGTTTGTCTAATTTAGCAGAATTAAAAGTTGTAGGTGATATTTTTGTTCACGTATCATCTTACTATCGTTGACTGAACATCTTACTATCGGTTAAAGTTTTTGCCTTTTTGTACCGATCTCACGCTGAAATCTGAATTTATCTCCAGAGATTTATCTGACATGGGCCATAACATTATGATTGCAATTAAAAATAAATTTGTATTCTGTGCGATATTAAATTGTATAAACATGAGGTAACGTGAAGTGTGGAAATTTGAAAAAAATATACGTCAAAATAGAATAATATATAATGATATTTTTTCTAAATATAAATATGAAAGGTTCATTAATGAGTTAAAACTGAAAATTTGTGAGTAAAATAAGCAATGCCAATTTTCGACATCTTTTATTTTAATTTTAAAATTAACCTTCCAGTAAAGTCAATAAATACCATGACGTCGATTTTTATGTTCTATTTCAGTTTAAAGTTCTGTACCTCTAAAAAAACACTCTTTATTATGTAATATTTTTATATAATTATATTTACATATATATGGTGTTTTTGTTAATAGCAATATATAAAATTTGAGATTTAAATTTGTTCAACTCTATTTAATTGTATTTGGATGAGGTGAGAATTCAATGTATCTACACTTTTTCATGTTCCTTCATTGCTTCTGTGGATCAGGTTTTAAAAATATATACATTACGAAACATTTATTGGGGCATATTAATAATTACGTTAAAATATTTTTATTAAATTTGTAATTAAGAAATTTTCTGGCAGTGAAATTTTAACGATTTTTTGTTGTTCGGGGGATTTCAACTACGACCTTTGTTCAGTGTTAAAAAAAATAATATGGCGTATCTTGAATCGGTATCGGACTGATGGGTATTTTATTTTAAATTCCATTATGTTCTCTAATTAGAAAATAAATTAAATTTCATTTTTTCGGGTTCGCAGAAAACTCCTGGAAAATTATTCATTAATGCTGCTTGAACAAATTTATTAAAATAACTTGTGTCTATTAGAACATTATAGGATTTTTGAATTTGGCATGAATTTGAAAAGTAATAATTAAAATGAATGATATAAATGGTTGTTATGACAATGTTAGGTGTATATAATATATTTTATATGTATATGATAGGTACACCACATACCAGGGGCAAACTCAAAATACCATAAAAAAAGATAGGCATTACTATAAATTCGGGAAAAAAAAATCCATATGTTATGAATGGTCAATTAATTAAAATAGCCCTAGCGCCTATCGTGTGATGGCTAGAATCTTCAGTTGCTTAGTTCTGAAGCTGACATCCCGTTTCATTCATTTCTTATTACTACACTTGCGAGCTACAATTCTTAATCTATCATTCTACTCAAGCCATACAATTGCTTTCTACCGAATTGAAAAATCCACTCCGTTGCTCTGCCTACGGAGTCCTTGCATACCTATTCTGTATCGTTATATGAATATTGTTAATGGATAAAACACTAAAGTTACAGATACACATGCTTATTTAGTGGCACGTGAGCATGCGCAGTATCGACCACCTTCTTTAGGCCTTGCTTATTAGTGGCATGTGTGTACGCACATTGCTAGTAATGAGTATGCCACTGTCATTCACCATAGAGAAGGGGTATCTTTGGAGCATGTGTGAACAGGCTTGCTTATTATGAGCATGCTTATGTCATTCGCGGGCTTTGCGGCTAGTATTATCAATGCGACCTTCTCAGTCCGCGACAGATGGAACAAATATGGCGCGTTGGGGAGATGATAAAACATTACTTTTCGTGACTTATTATAGGAATCACGAATGTCTGTGGAATACTCGGTCACCGTTATGTAAAAATAATATAGTGAGAAATAATGTTTATGAAACTTTATTAATAGGCATGAATGATTCAAATCCTACAATAAAAATTATAAAAACTAAAATCGAAAATGTGCGGATGAAAATTCGGGAACTTTTTTGATTTATTGGTTCACTTGAATTTTCTATTTCAGTTTGCAAAGTTTCCATTTTGAACAAGAGCGTCTCTATTCTATGACAAGAGCATGCCACTAATAAGCATGTGTGTTTGATTGTTAGCTTTGGGCATGCTTATTTATGAGCATGCTACTAATAAGCATGCCAGTAATGAGCAAGTGTGTACAGTTGTTAGGGCATGCTTATTAGTGGCATGCTCATTAGCATGCCACTAAATAACCATGTGTATCTGTACCTTAAGTGCCAGAATGTTCATTTTAAGATACAACGTAAAAAGCGAATACATCTTTTTCGCTCTACAGGTGCTATTTTACACACCTTTTCATTAATATTAACACTACTAACACTACTTCACGCTGGTACCTCACGTGAGTTAGTCATTGTAATACTAAAAACTATAGTATACTCATGTCGTTTAGTGCCTAATTTATAATAAAAATGACGCGGCACTTAATACTTATTTGCATTCCCATATAACTAGGAAATTAACACGGATAGAACTTCATTATCGATCTTTGCGTTCAAAGACAATGTGTAGTACATGTGACATTTGACATTAGTACTTGGGGTGTTTGCAGTTTACGAAATTTAGTCGAAGAAATTGTAGCATTTTTGTCAAATTGGATAAGTATAATCAAAACATACCTATTATTTCATTTTTATTCAACGAAAAAGCACACCCATATAACTATTTTTGATAATAAACTATAATCAAAATAATAATTTTCTTCAGCAATTAGATGGAGGATTTTCAAACAATTAATAAATAATTAAGATATATCATAGAAGTCTCACGAGACAAAGCTATTTATATAGGACACATGAATGGAAATCTTTATAGGGTAGCCACAGGGCTTACAACCTGTGTTAGCCGGCTTAAGTGATAATTTTATACAATGCAACGTTCACCTATTCCACCGTAAGAACATCCACAAGAACGTCTTCAGCCAAAATAACGTGATTATTTCCAACTTCACAGAAGAGCAAAATAAAGTTTTGTCAATCTGATTCTTTCAATATTTATTTTTGTAATGTTGGTAGTTATGGGTAATTTGACACATTGCTAGTTTTCACGTGAGCTCATTTTTCTGGCTTTTAATTGGTTGTTACAAAATGCCCTCATTCAGTCGGTAACTGATTCGTAGTTGATGTTGTTATCAATAACCAATGGATGGGGTTAATGGTGTCAAAATCCTCGGCTCAGCTGAGAGATAAAAGCGGTGTCAACGGACTGACATATGTCAGATTTCCACGGTCGCTATAGCTGTCATTACGTTGCTTTAGACGAATAAAGGGAGTAAGTAGTTCTTTGAGACCCGAAGAAGTATTATTTCGATCATACCAATATTACCAGGATATCACAATTTTATTATTAAACGATTTCCATATTTGTTTATCCAAAACAAAAACATTCTTTTGCCCTCCTGTAAAGCTCGAAATAATCACTAATCCACCTTTGGCTGTTCTCGATATCTTCTCTATCTGTCTTCTTTCAAATATTTTAAGGGACATTCAAATTTACGTTGCATTGTGTAAAGTGATCACTTAAGCCAACTTATACAGGTCTAAAGACCGATGGTCAGTCTATAAATAAAGACTTCCATATTTGTTTCCATTATAAATAGCTCCGTCTCTATGAGACTTTTATAATTTATCTTATTAAATGAATATCCCTCAGCGGACAAATAAACAGTAATTGTGTTCTCAGAACATACAATAAAAATATTGTTTATTTAAAAAAAAAATTCCATCACTTTATTAAAGTGTTTCAAAAAACAAATATAATTTTTTTATATTAAATTTTCTGTGGATATGAAAATATTGTTATTGCTAAAACATGTTCAGAATATAGTATACCATCATTTTTAACAGCATAACAGAAGTCTATGCTTACTGCACGCAGTGTATTATATTAAAATGTTGTAGATGTAAGAGAAAGAAAGTATATATACTATAATAAATCACTGTTGTTCCAGCCAGCTACAGAATCCCTCGAAAAATTCAATTTAGGGGCAAATGATGAAGGTGAAAGGTACTACGTGTGAATTTACCGCGGAAGAAAGTAAATTGATACTTTAGGGCCTGTAGGTAAGGTTCACATTAATATCATTGTCGGGGTTGTAAATTTGATTATGTAAAATGTTTTTGTACGTGTTTATTGTGCGGTGTTACATTTTATAAGATCATTTTCAACATTATTGGGCACTTTGCCATATTACAGCGGAATGCTGAATAAAGTTATATTGTTATTTTTTACTAAGGGAAGGTGAGTTTTCTTTTAAAACAGCGTTCCATTTAAAAGTAAAAGTTATTTAGTTATCAAGAGAACTGTGAACATCCACAAAATCCGGCAAAATGAAAGAAATGTATTATCACAAAGTTGATGATTATGTTAATAAGAAATCTAAGGACTTTTTTTGTTTCAATATTTGTTTAAGAATATTGAAAAATTATTAGAACAAGCCAAACAATGCGAATAAAAATTAAACAAACAAAGGGTTTTGAAACTATTGTTACGATAATAAATTGTCTTTTAAATTTATTTTCATGTTAAGTAGGTACTTTATTATTCTTCATTTTCCATACATAACATTTTTTAATAAATTGATTGTCTATACTTCGATTTTTGAATTTAATATATTTTGTAAGTAAGTATACAATTGTATCCTGATGAAGGGGCCACATGCATTGAAACATGTTGAAATTTTCAATATAAAAAGTGGTGAAAACAAAGTTTATGTTATTAATTACTAGCTGTTCATACCCGGCGTCGCACGGGTTAAGGATTAAGTTTAAAATATATTTGTGAGGGTAAACAAAGATTTGATTCGAACAGTACAGATTTGCATCGAAAATATATCAAGGGGAGGGGAAAGGGTAAAAGAATAGGGAGGAAACGTCACAGATATTAACCACCGGGTCCTAAAAAATAATTTTCCAAAATTTGAGTCCGATCGGTCGAACGGTTAGTTTGCATTGAAAATGTATCAGGGGAGGGGAAGGGTTAAAAAAAAATAGGAAGGAAATGTCACCTATGTAACCCGCTGAGTCCTTAAGAATAAGTTTCCAAATTTTAAGTCCGATCGGTCAAAAGGTACAGATTTGCATCGAAAATATATCAACGGACGGAAAGGGTTAAAAGAATTGGGGGGAAATGTCGCTTACGTTACCCGTCGAGTCTTTAAGAATAAGTTTCGAAATTTTTTGTCCGATCGGCCAAACGGTACAGATTTGCATCGAAAATATATCAACGGAGGGGAAGGGTTAAAATAATAAGGGAGAAATGTCGCATATGTGACCCGCCGGGTCCTAAAGAATAAAATTCCAAATTTTGAGTCCAGTCGATCAAACGGTACAGATTTGCATCGAAATCATATCAGGGGGAGGGAAAGGGGTAAGATAATAGGGGGAAATGTTGTCTATGTTACCCACCGAGTTCTAAGGAATATGTTTCCAAATTTTGAGTCCGAACGGTCAAACGGTACAGATTTGCATCAAAAATGTGTCAGGGGGAGAGGAAGGGGTACAAGAATAGGGAAGAAATTTCGCTTATGTTACCCACCGAGTCCTTAAGAATAAGTTTTCAAATTTTGAGTCCGATCGGCCAAACGGTAGAGATTTGCATCGAAAATATGTCATGGGGAGGGGAAGGGGTATGAGAATAGGGGGGAAATATTGCCTATTTATCCGCCGAGTCCAAATGAATATGTTTGCAAATTTCCAAAAAACCCATAAAAACCAAGTTTTTATTATACTCCTTTCTCATTGAATCAGGTTTCGTGTGTACACACGCGTCGAGCTAATTACTCATTTGTATAGATTCCAATTTGAAAAAGTCATTAAAATTTTGATTAATAATGAAATCCAAAATTACACTATATTTATTAAATTTTTTAAACGAAAATTTGTTAGATCATTTTTATCGTCGCCAAGAGTCTGCTTGCAAAGTTTCAGCTCGATTGGATCACGGGAAAAGGGTTAAAAATCGATCCAAAGCTTTTTCGTCAGACAAACAACCAAGCAAACAGATGCTGCGAGTTAAAAGAAATGGAGTAAAAATATTTTAATATATCATATCACTATTGTGATTTGTGTGTAAAAATTTCAGTACTCTAGATAATATAATATATCCAAAGAGCAGATTAATTAATTAATTGCTTACATTGTATGAAAAGATATCATTTCAAGCTCATTTAACAACATTCGACCTGCTGTCGAATGTCGTAAAATGATCTTGAAGTATATGTACTTGGTATGAATATTACTTAATAAAAAATAGAATGGTAAAATACACGTACACGAACAAAATTTATTTTTGAATTTAGTTTAACTAGCATTGTATACCTTTTCTTTTCTGACTTCTCTGAATAATTTGCTACCCATGACAGGTAAACCATTACAAAGGGCTCAAAGAATTAAGGTACAAGTGACCAGAAAACCGTACTCAGAAGTTTCACAACACCACACACACAGAAATCCACTACCGTACAAAATTCCTGGTAAAGAAAACGTGCTTCGAAACATTTTCTTCGACAATTTCAATTAAATTAATTGTTCCATAAATATTTTAAATTGTGGCATATGGAAAGAGAATATTATAAATGAAGTAATAAAGGTCCGGCACGGTGTAAAGCGTAACCGAATCATTAAAGATTTTTTTCTAAAATGATATTACGTCCCGTTTTCGAAATTTTTTTCAATTAAAAATTAATTGTTCTCCATCCCGCAACATTACAGCATTAAGGTAAATTAGGGCTTGCATTACCAATTATCGGTGTACCGTTTTACCCGCACATATACAGGGTGTCTCATAGCTAGTAGCAAAAACTTTACATGTGTATTCCTGCCGTGATGTTGAAAATATTGAAAAAAAATGTAAACATTGATATTGTACATCTCCATAGCTATTGATATTAATTAGGTCATGGTTGATCAATAATTTTTTACTCGTTATCAATGCAAGTAACTGTGAGACACCTTGTATATCTAATTACCGGTGAAAAATGAGCTTTCTAATTGATTGAATTCATTAATTTCAAACCTGTCGAACTTAAAACCTCAAAATTGATGGCATTACAATATCTTGAACCTGTATCTTGATAGTTATACAATACTATCAAGCAGGGGCGTGCAGTGGGAACAAAAAGCATGATTTTTATTTAACCGTATATTTGGGGAAAAAACATCGAAATGATATATTTATCTGGCAGAATATTATGAAATTTTAACATCTGAATAACATGTTCATTATTGTGATATGAATATTACGAGATATATCTCTTGTTTCGGTTTCTTTTCAAAATGTTTGCTTAGGAAAAAGTCATGCTTCTTGTTCCCACTGCACGCCCTTGCTGTCAGGATACAGGAATGGCAATATTGCTTTGTTCATAAAACGGCCAATTATTTGTAATAAATGCCCTAATTTTAATACGTTATGACTAATAACTTAAATATTAATATAATAATTTAGTGGTGTTAAACAAAGAGTTATTTTATTTAAAGATAAAATAATACCTTTATTTTAGTTATCAGTCATTATTTTTCTATATACTTATTGGGGACCATTTATCTAAATCCTCAAGAACAACGATTTTGCAAGGTAATTTCTACGGACCGTTAACCTCCAAAAAACATTAACGAAAAGAAGGTCGGAAAAATAGTAAAAACCAACAAACAATTTGATAAATGTCGAGTATCGCTATGATATATGTACACATCATATTATATTCCCAACATGTTTTGATTTCTGATTGAACGTAAACATTCCTACCTGAAAATAAGCTTCAGGAAGGTCACCTCATTGTTCACATCTATGTCAAGGTACCAGACGTTTGTATTTCAAAATATTGCAGGTATTGGTATCTATAAAAATATGAAAGGGCAACAGAAATGAGGTGCTAAGTTTGTTTTTTGGCTAAAGTGAGATTTTGATGCATTTTTATTGTGGCTTATATTCCCTAGAAAGTTGTCAAACAGACTGAACGTCCCCAGTTACGAGTTACGCCAGTTTGAAAAAATCGCGAACAGGGAAAAAGAGTAACGAGTACTTGAATTATTTTATTTGTAGGACTAAAATAGTATTATCTATGGTAATTTGATACTGGCAACATATTGGTGAAACAATATTCCATAATATCTACCCCTTACCTTAAATGTATATTCCAAAAAAATATTTTTCTATATATAAAGGCTGTCAAATTTAAATTGCAATTTCCTCGAAAAGTTCAAAATGGGACTTAGCAATTTTTTCTGTGGACAATAATATAAAATAAAATAAAACAGTTGTTTATAGTACGCATTAAATACACAAAAAATAAAAATAAATAGTGGTGGAGACATTTCATAGGGAAATAAAATCCCTCCACTACCTACTCAAATTTGAAAATAAAAAAAGTAACCCATAAAAACGAAGCTTTTACAATACTCCCTTTTGCATTTTTGGGTTTCGTGTCTACCTTATGCGTCGGAATCTCCATACAACTTGTATGAAAAAACCATTAAAAATTTGAAAAATCCAAAATTATTATTATTTTTTAACGAAAATTTAATAGATCTTCTTGATCGTTGCCACGAGTCTACTTGCAAAGTTTCAGCTCGATTGGATCACGGGAAAAGGGTTAAAAATCGATCCAAAGTTTTTTCGTCAAGCAAACAGACGCCACGAGTTAAAAGAAAGGAAGTAAAAATACTTTATTTATCATGAGGCTTTTAAAAATATACAAGGACGCTCAAACTATACAGGCAAGATATTAGATAAATTTCAATTACAAATTTTTATCACATTTCACAAAAAGTAAATAGGTACCTAATTACAATATTTTTAATATGATATTATTATTTAATAATAAATTGCTTACCTTAATAATATATTGGTACCTAATTACAATATTTTTCATATGATATTATTATATAATAATATATTGCTTGTTTACGGAGTTTTTTACGGTGTTTAGTACACAAACAATCCTGAAGAAAAGAACATTGTTCTCGAAAAATAAATAAATAATAAATATTAACATAAATAATAAAGTAGTGAAAACAAAGTAAACAGAATAATGATAAATCACTCCCTTATTACATAGTTAAACATGACCCACCTTAACGGTTCCTGAACTTCAAACACTGTATATGTTTATAATTATATACTAGTATATAGTAATAAAATAAAATTTCACGAATTCAAAAATCCCAGTGAGTTTTCATTATTTCCAAAAATTATATTTTTTGTAGATTGCTGCCCATTTTCTTTTTCTTTCTTACCTCTATTTTTTTAATTTGAGCGAAATGGAATTGTAAAATAAAAAAAGCGGGGAACAGAATCTCAACAACTTTAAGTTAATTGCGAATTGACTTTGAACTTCCACCCGCTACATTATCTCGAGCATGTATTAACATAGTTTTGCAACAATTAACATAATCGGCGATAATATTCAAGCAGGTTCAAGAGCAAAAAAATATACGACAGCACTGCATACTTAAGAATAAATACACAGTACAGTACAAGTTTCTGAGCTGGTCCACCAAATAGGTGGAGAAAAAAGATTGATAAACCTTGTCATAAATAAGCCAATAAGAAGTCATGACTATTAAAAATAAGCAATACGCAAAAGGACAAAAAAAGAACACTTTAAATTGTTTCTGATACTTTGTTACCGGAAACGGAAGATCTGAATCGGAAATCGGAAAAATGATCGGAATGGCACAAATGCGATCTCAAAGCTAAACAAGATTCCGAGAAACAGGTCAATCGAGAAAAACAAAAATTGTTCGTCTGGTCAAGGCGGTCGCTTTAAAAGCGAGGTATCATGGCCTATGAGGAGCCGAGAGAAGGCCGAGGAAGAGCCAAAAAACAGGTACTATAGTCGCCTACACCACTCAAAGGAATCAAGCAAGGGTGGGGTTAAGAATGACAGGAATCAGGAAGGGATATGAGGGTTAAATGGGAACGATATTGCGTGGACTGCATACAATATGGTGGAACAGGAAATTCAACATACCCGCCGCAATCTTATTCTTCCTCCAGACGAGACACATTCTCCAGATGACAAATTGGACGGGGTCATTAATAGTGATCACCGTCTGATAACTCTCGCTCTCAGCCTGACCCCGGTACTAATTCCAAGAGATACATGGAAGTTTAAGTCCAGAAATGCGGATTGGGATGCATTCGAGATTATTTTGAAAGATGAATTGAGTGACATCTATGAGAGAAGTGTTAGGAACCCAACCCTGGTTGGTGAGTACCTTAATTCCGCAGTCACAAGGTCGGCCGACTTGGCTCTTGGACGCACCCGACCCGGAGGGTCTTTTAAGGCCTGCTGGTGGACCAGAGAGCTATTTTCGCTTCGGGGTGCCTACCGACGGGCGTATCGGAGGTGTGGGGCTGTCCGGCGGGGTCTAGCTTCTCTTTCGGAGCAGCTGACCCTACAAGGGGAACTGCGTGCAGCAAGATGTGCTTATTCGGCGGCGATCCGTGAGGCGAAGCGAGCATCTTGGAGGAGGTGGGTCACGGAAGTGGGGAATGGTAACCCTTGGAAAGTGACAGGCCTAATCAAGGGAGGGGGAAAGAGTGCCGTCACTCTTCTTTCCGGGATTCTTCTCGGGGAAGGGATGACGACTGATCTTCCCTCAACCCTTGATGGGTTCTTAGGCAAACTAGTGCCCCTTGAGAGGGTTGACGAGGAGACGGACCATCATAGATTAGTCCGTATGTTAGCCCGCATCCCGACAAATACAATGCTTCTTGAGGTGCGAGAGCCCCCTCCCATAACTGTGGCGGAGCTGGAGAATGTTTTTCGTAATATTGGTCCAACGAAGGCCCCGGGGATGGACAGGATTACTGGGGTTATTGCGAAGAATGTCTGGAGATTCGCAAGAGATGAAGTTTTATTTGTAATGAATGAGTGTATGAGAGTGGAATATATGGAAGAAGGGGACTCTCTGTGTCATACCCAAGGGGAACAAGAAACCAAGGTCAGATGCAGGCGCGTATCGCCCAATCACGCTCCTTCCCGTTTTTGGAAAGGTACTTGAAACGGTGATGCGCAACAGGTTAGAGAGCAATCTTTCGCCTGCCTGCGACCGACAGTTTGGGTTCGTTAGGGGTAAGTCCACGGAATGTGCTATGATGTATGTACAGACATGGGTAAGGGACTGTGAGGAGAAGCATGCTATGGGAATTTTCCTGGACATCTCAGGGGCTTTTGATAATGCCTGGTGGGAGATGATCCTCGCTAAGCTGAAAGTGCGGCGGTGCCCGAGGTACCTCTTTGACCTAGTCAAGAGCTACCTCGGTGATCGAGCTGCTACGATCAGCTACGCGGGGGTCTCGAGTACCAGACATATTAATATGGGCTGCCCACAGGGTTCGGTCCTTGGACCGACCCTGTGGAACATACTTTTCGATGACATTCTTCGTCTACCGTTGCCTGAGGGGTGCAACATCGTTGCCTATGCGGATGATGCTCTGTTGCTCGTATCCGGACGAAGCCGCTTAGTGCTTGAGGAAAGGAGTAAGAGATCAATTGAGCTGATTGTGGACTGGTGTGCTAGAAATAAGTTGGCTTTGGCGCCTGGCAAAACAGTGGCCATGATGATGAAGAGTGGTTTGAGTCAGGCGAGGAACCCGGTGGTCAAAATGGGGAGTATGAACGTGAAATTTGCAAGAGAGGTCAAATGGCTGGGCGTAACGTTCGACCCATCGGGTTCTTTTCTCACACATGTTAAGGCCACTGCTGACAGAGCGAGAGATTTCTTTGCCTCCATGAAGAGACTTAGTGTCGCTGATTGGGGCATCCGGTCACCGGCGATGCGCCTCGTATATAGGGCGACATATGTGGCCCAAGTCACATACGCTGCTGAGGTATGGGCTCACAGGCTGAGGACCGGCGTGGTAGCCGCAGCTCTAAATCGGGGGCAGAGAGTACCCCTGCTGGCTCTGACGGGAGCATATCGGACTGTGTCCAGTGCGGCCCTACCGGTGTTAGCGGGGGTGCTCCCTGCTGACTTGGAGGTACTGGAGTTCAGCGCCAGGCGAAGTGTTAGGAGGGGCCTGGAGGTAAACTACTTTGGTAAAACCATCAGGCTCTCGGAGACGTTGCGATACCAGGTGTTGGGTCAGAGATTGAGAGAAATATCATGTATAGTTTGGCAAGAAAGATGGGACACGGCCACCACCGGAAGATGGACTCATTCCTTTTTTCCGAGGGTGGCCGTGAAGGAAAAGGGCAGTGGATATTTTCCGTCGCTGGACCACCACACTGTTCAGATGCTATCGGGACACGGAGAGTTCAGGTCGAAGCTTTTCGATCTTGGACTCTCCGTTGACCCGTGGTGTGCTTGCGGTCGGGTGGCCCAAACGGCGGAACATATCCTTTGGGAATGTACGATCATGAATGACGCGAGAGAGAATATGTTAGCAGGATTAACTGAGTTTGGAATGACCGTGACAGGACGTCCATCCAATGATGTCCTAGTGAGGAATGAAAGGAACTTCGGATGCTTCCGAGGGTTCATTCGGGTGTGGGTGTCCCGTTGGGAAATCCTGAGGGGATCTGTGCGATAAGTTTTCTTGTGTATTGGTGGTTTGACTCTGTCATTCCCCGGTGTTGTGTTAATGTGTGGGCTCCTGCATTGGACGAAGACCTGCCGGTCCTGTGCTTCCCTACCCGGATATCCAAATGTATTTTTTTTTTATATCGTCTCTTTCCCTGTTAAGGGGGTGTCTGTTTGACCTTACCCATCCACTGCCGCCACCGCGAAATTCGTCTACTATGTATTATTTTCTTCTTTTGTTATTACCTTTTCTTTGTTCTTGTATTATTTTTGTATTATTTTGTATTATTTCGTATTATTTTGTATTATTTTTCTTATTTTGTTATTTTACCTTTTCTTTGTTCTTGAATTTATTTATGTATTTTTTTTATGCAATAAAGACGTATCTAATGGTGTCGGTCTGTGAATGGTTTTGTTTTTGCGGCCGTGCCGCCTCGCACCGGTTTATACGACCCGTGCGGGGCAGCACGGTCTTGCATTGTAGCTAAAAAAAATGTCAACCTGGAGACGAATGAGAAGGACCGATATGGGAGCTTTTGCTCATAAAACGGTCCTGGGTAAGCGGTGGGTACCATTCACAGATGACAAATTGGCGAGAGTATTTTCAACACCCTTTTCAAAAACTTAACACATCCGATGAATTTTTGGAATTTATCGGAAGTCGGCGATAATTACCAAAGATATGGAACAATCAATCGATAGGTGACGAGAATGATTGCGGAAGGGACGGTCAAAATTTTGTTTTAAAAAAAAATTACAACGGCCCCACTAGTCGATCTGTAGGATTTGAACTAAAGTAAGGTGGGTAGGACAAGTAGTGAAGAGGGACTCACTACACACAAAGGCCGTTTAATGAGCGATAGCTCTTATATCGGCCTTATACTTTCGCCACCTGATTCGGCTGTTTTTTAATGCTAAAGTTGTCATCCTCCTCACGCCATTTAAACTTATATGAGTGCAAGCGGGCGCGAAAGACGTCTACATACTCGTAATTCACTTCAACAAAGGTCAACAAAGGTAAACAATATAAGAAATAGAATGAGACATGTAGACATGTAGTAAAAATAAAAATCTCAGAATTTTTTTCTAATCTCAGCACAATTTGAGCTTCTTTCGCTTCTAAATATTCCTTTAAAACATGATTTAGATAGACATTTCGAGGATATAGATATTTTATCCAATAAATCTAGTCTTGTAGGATCAGGTTTTCTTTTGATATTGAGAGATAAAATTTCCAATAAATGCATGATATACGTATAAAACTGGAATTTGTACAGACAGGGTACGTACATTATGTACTGAGAATACCTTTTCTGTAAACAGAAAATCGATAGACATACGTACATATACATAAATATATGTATATGTTTATCAGCCAATATGCTGATTGTATGTGTTGTTTGTGTATTAGTTTGAATCGATCAAAACTAGTGCATAAACATGTTTACAAATATGTACTTCCATGAGTATAATATATGTATTGTGTACCTGCTATACATCGCCTATAATTTTCCTCAATCAAGACGTTTCATTGAAATGTTTGTGCTCACGCGAGTACGTAGATAAACTTATATATTTAAGACAGGGATGTATTAAGAAGTTTTGTGCCCCCAGATGAATTGTAGATGTTCTGAAAGTAAAATTTAGCGAGAGGAAAATTCGAAGTTTTGCGAAGTGCGTTATCGAGTTGAAGAGGGTGTTAAATAATAATATCGTTTGTTCTCCAAAAAAATTCATGTAATCTTCACGTCATATAAACATTTTTTTAATTGAATACATAAATCGTAGGTAAAATTTACCAGTGTACATTTCTTAAACTCCCACCTACATCCATATTCCACAGATCTTTGCGGTGCGTGTCCACGAGCAGAGATAGAGATGGGTCAAAATCAACAGCATTATCTACATACAAAATACATCTCCAAATAAAATTCAATAATGTTTCCAAACAGAATATTATCCATGCAAAGAAAAGTTATTTGATCTTCGTAGAAAAGCTCTGGATTTTTCCACCTCTTTAATAACCAGAGCAAACTTCGAACTCGAATCTTTAGTCGAGCGATGTGAATTTATGGTATTAAATTCTGATATAAAGTTGCTGAAAATTACGTTGATAACTTTCTTATTTCCGATATAATCCGGTAAAATTTATGTTCTACGAGAGCCTTAAAATTTATTTATTGATATTATAAATTAAATTATTACAATGATTTATTTACGTACGTGTATTTTTGTTGTCCAATTAAATAAATCCATATACACGTTTTTGACAACAGCCCTCGCAAAATGTATAACTTACACCATTCAAAAACTTTTTTGTACAGTTTTACAGATATAAATATAGCAGAAGATCATTATTTTTGTGTTCTGCTCAGATGTAATCTGTAATTTGAGTTTCTACTCACGCATGCTTCTGCATTCATAAAACTCATGCTGTTAGTATATTAGGGTGATTCAATTTTTTTTTATCGAGGTACATTTTTTATCCTTTTTAGAACGAATAAATATATACGTATTTTTTTATTTTTCATTTAAAGTTATTTTAGGGGTCGCTACCATTGATCAAAGTTTTGAAAATATGTGCCGTGGCAATGACTGCAAGACTTCACTGCGTGCAACATCTATAAGCCGTGGATAGTAGTGATGGGTCTGCTCTGTACTTACTACTACAATGTAGTACTACATTACTAGTGTACACTTGACACCTTTTGAAGTGTAGTGCACACTACAAACTACACACACTTCAAAGTTATTGAAAGTATATACTTCAAATAGTAAATTTCATTTCAAAGTGAACACTATAAAGTACATACACTTCAAAGTAATTGAAAATACGAGTACATACTTCAAATAGTACACTTTTTAAGTGAAATTTTTGGGAAGTCGATGTAGATAAATAAAGAAATTTATGGAAATCGAAACATGGTTTGAAAAAAAATTTGGGACTGAGCGAAGAAATCTCTGGAAACTGAATTAACCCCCGCCCCCCATGGTTTAAAAAAATTTGGGACTGAATGAAGAAATCTGGTTGGCAACCTATTTTTTTAGGTCGCCAAATGTTACTTTGGAAAAAATATCGGCATTTGTCTTAAATATTTTTCCCGTTGACCTTTTTTGTTTGTAGGTCTCGAAATTTTATTCACTTCATTAAGACTACAATTGGTTCAATACTTCACTTCATAAGTACTATAATTTCGTAGTACTACAATTAGTTCACTTCATGTAGTTTTTACTACAAATTTAGTGTACACTTTGTAGTCTTCATTTTGAAATGTAGTTTTTCCCTTCGCTAGTGGATAGGTTGAACGTACCCGTATCTGCGACCCGCGTAGTAATATAAATAATAGGCATTTCTGTATGTCTTTCTAATTGATTAATTAATTTAGTTTTAAATAGGAAGCGTGCTTACACGTGTTAGTGTCGAAACCTGATTTTCGAGGAATAACGTATCTTTTGTTCTTGGACTAAATTTACGATCGTGCCAGATAATCTCGTTAGAAAGTAAAGTGAGATTTAAGATTATTGACGAAAAATTTCCTGGCTCAAAAAATTCACTTTGACGTTATCTTAAATTGTTATTCCATTTAATTATATTTTTTTAATATCTTAAGTAATTATTTCACTGATTTTGTAAAGTTTAACTAAATTTTCGTAAAAATTTGCTTAAATTTTTTTTTACACTTTAAATACTTACTTACATTTTTTAGTTAAACCCTACACTTTTACAGCTGGTAGCGATCGCTAAAAGTCCTTTGAAAAATCTAAAAAAAGATACTGTATAAGTTTTTTAGACATAATATGAAAACATTTGAAAGGGTTTTTTATATATAGATTTTTTTGATAGAGTTTTTTTCAATTAATTAAGAGTGTAGCCGGAGGTACTGGAGGTGGAGATGGAGTTAAAATGGATAAGAGAGGAGATCAAATGGGCGTTATTTAGAAGTATATTATTTCTTTATTATTATTATTAAAAATTTCTTAATTTTTCAAAATGTCTTTTCATCCTTTGGCGTACTATGTAAAAGTTCTAATTATTATTGTCAAAGGAATTCAGCCATTTCGGTACTTAGATTTAAGGTTTTAATTGCTTTTTTATGTTCTTCTAATCTTTTTCTGTCGCTTCTTACGCTTTGTCTATTATAAAATGCCGGAAGATGTTTTCGAAAACGATCTAACGTTAAATATAATAAAACATAGCGAAATAAAACAAATTGTTTTAACTGTGTATTTTTAATGAAATTTAAAATAAATAAATATTAATTTATTTTATTATAATTATTGAGTTCTGAGTTTGCGTAAAGTGTTAAATGTGACTGTTTGATAATGACCTAGTAAGCCGAAATAGCTGTCATATTTAACGCTTTATTCAAAGTTCCAGAACTTATTAATAATATTTATTTTATTATAAATTTCATTAAAATAAACATGCAGTTCTACAAACTAAATACAAAAATCATAAATATGTTTCAACTGTATTTACAAAACAATTACAAAATTCTGCAAAGGTTCACCAAAAATATTCGAATAGTTGAATAATCATATCTACGATTATGATACCTTTCGTATATTTGATGGTCAATTCTATTTTTTTCAGATTTAAGACCTTTGTACATACTTTGCACCACAATGTCGTTTTTAATCTTGCACAATTTGGTAGGGAATACTGAAAAAGTTACTATCTTGTTAACGCTTCTATCCAGTGGGTTTGACACTGGCTTCACACGCCAATACCGGGTATAATTCCCAAAAAATCTATCTGATTTAAGAATGGTTTTTGATGTATTTCGCTACAGTAACGAACCTCGTGGCTCATGGCTGTGTAGCATTCAAATAAAAAAATATGAAAAGAGATGCCTTCGAAACTAAAAACGAAATACTACGAATTTAGACAAAACGAGTATCTCAACAAAATTCGATATATTCAGCCTAATCCGCAATCTCATTTCAGAAAGACAACCGTTCAAAAAATTGTGTGCATGGATCGATGCAAATTTCATATAAGCGTCCCATATTTTCAAGCGAATCCCTTCTCTAGTGTCATTAAATAAAACAGAGTTAGAACTATAAAGCTGCATTGTCGCGCAGAGTGCAGTTTCCATAAATTGAATGCTCGTACTTAAAGCAAGAAGTGCGTATTGACGATCGCATTAAGCTGGAGCGTTCCTCCATTTTCACAATAAATTTTATTGTTTGTAACGAAATGGATATAAAAGTGTTTCAATCGGTTAATTGCTTCTTTTATGCACCAAGGATTTACAAGGAGAAGACAAATGCGTTTGCTCTATTTTCCATGCTAATTTAACGACATTTTAATTTGAATAACGAGGTAGCTTTGCTTTTATTTTATTATCAAAATAGTAGAGCAAATACTATTTTTTTTTTATAAAATACAACACAAGATTGACAATATTTTGATATGATTATTACTCATGTAAATAATTATTTATTGTCACGTATCGTGGCTGCAGGAGGAATTAATGAAAACGCTGTAATTAATAATGGATTTATTAATTACGGATTAATTAATTAATCAAACATACAAGGTCACTGAATACTATTTAACTTAACGCTATTATTTAAATTAAACTGTTTGGTAATTTATCACTCTTAAATAGACGCATTATAATCACTTAAACACTTTATTCACTATTCACTAGAAAATTCCACCCAATTTCCGCACGTCTTATTTCGCTTCGGTTTATTTCGCTACGTAAGAACTTTTCCAGACTATTCGCTGTTGAATTACCGCTCGCTTGGCCAACCTGGCCTTCGCAACTCGCGGCTACCTTCACTTCCGTGCCGCTGTCAAGCACGCCCAAAAACAACAATCGTTCTACTCCCGCGCACGTTCCTATTTATATCTGCTGATATCGAGCCTTCCAGGAGTTCCTAATGTTTACGAGAACTTTCTCGCTTTTGTAGATGTTTCTCGATGCTTCCCGTAAGCCGTAGATTACGCTAGGCCGTTCTGGAATCTTTGGTAGTGTTGTAATTATTTCAAACAACTGTTACTTGACATAAGTGCGTGATTTTTTTATGTATTTGCATAGTAAATATTTGTATTTATATATCTACTATGCAAACAAAAATAAAAATAAATTAATGCATTACATTATAATATGTATATTCTCAACATACTTTTACGTACTCTCTTTGTGCATTTCACTCCCATTTTATAGCACAAAGTGTTAGCTCATATGCATGTAAGTATTTACGTAATTCCAGTTAATTTATAAAATCGGTGTTTAAATTATATTTGCCAGTGTTCAGAATTTATTTGCTACTGGAAGCACCTTTACACATCATTAAAAGTACTCATTAAATAATCTGACGCAGCACAAAATCGACAAATTCGTTTGTGAATCAATAGGTAACCACCCCACAGAGGATAATTAAAAGGCGATGTGCAAACGAGATAATTGTGAAGGCTTTACCAGAAATAATGCATAACGTTATACAAATACATTTTTAATGTGTCGAGCGGTAGGCGCCGTCGGGATTAGTGAACGTCCAATTTGCTTCACACGTTAGCATTAAGGGCGGAATCCTAAGGGATCAAACGCGAGGGCCAGTAACGGAGCACTAATCAAAAAGTTTATTTAAGCAAGTTGTACAAAAATTTAATAAATATAACATATTCTAATTCAATAGTTTAAAAAATCCCAAATGTCATTCAACCAGCTTTCTATACTAATAATAAATAAAATAAGTACGCATTCAATAATAAAGATAAGGATAATTTTTTTTAAAAAATCGGGTGTTTATTAATTGTGATTATTTTTGTATAGGAAAAACTTGCAGAAATTTTTAAGTTAGAGTTAAGATCACTTAAAGATATATTATAGATGCAATATTTCACACAGACAAAACTATTTTTTATATGGGAAAGTAGGTACGGAAATCTTTTTGGGTGTTCATAGAGCTTACGACCTATCGTACGTCTGGCTTAACTGATCACTTAACACAATGTAACGTTCACCAATTTCACTCGTGACAAGCTACCACATGTATCAAATTGTTGGAAGTTGTATATATATGTTTAACTTACACACCTTGTTTCGTATGTGAGTTGTATTCTCAGTACCGCCACAACTTGAACATAATCAAAATATTCTGAATAAAAAATTATGTTTTTTGACTTACGTAATATTAATAATATACTTGTAGAAATTTTTAAGTTAAAGTTAAGGAACACCTAAGATGTTAGCAATAATTATTCTGAATTTTCTAACCATCTTTTGTCTATGGATCATTCTTTTAATACTAATAAGGGTTTACAAATTTTACATACAAATTATACATCAGGAAGATCACAGGTTGATAAATTAGAAATTTTGGAAATAAGAAAAGTGTTAATAGTAATATAATAGTCATATTTTTTAATTTAATTTTGTTAGTATACAATTGTATCCTGACGAAGGGGCCATGGGCTCTGAAATATGTTGATATTTTTAAATACAATAGTTGTGAATAGTAAGTTTATTTTTATTAATTATATTAGCAATGCCACCACAAAATTATTTTGCTGTTTTTGAAGAATAAGTTAAAAAAACATATTATTTATTAAGATAAAGTATAGATGCCTCACAGATACGACGCTTTTTATATGGGAATGTATGTATGGAATTGTTTTTTGGGAATCTACATACCTTTAGACCTGTCATGGGCGGGCTTAAATGATAACTTTATATTATTATTATTGTTTTTCAGACATAAATCAGTGGGCGAAAGGAACAACCGAATGAGTCAAAAAATGCAGGTTTTCAGGAGAGCCAAAACAAAATTTGAGAATTTCTTTTGTTTACGAAATATCTCTAAAAGCCTTTGTTATTTTTTTAATCTATTTTTTGCGCCAGTATTTTTTTTGCACAAGAATATTGAACCAAGTTTACTTATGCCGTTGTTTCTTGCCAAATTTTTCAAATAATTAATCATGTAATTTTCCTGTTTTCAAAAAATAAAAAAATAGTCGCATATTTGAGTATGTCCAAATTTTTCAGAACAAAACTGGATTGTTGTCACAGGGACATCAATAATCAATCAATGTATATTATAGATGTCTCACAGAGACAAAACTGTATATTTTTTTTTATTAAGGGAGAGTAGGTATAGAAGTCTTACGACCTGACTTAGGATTGAAATGTATACAACTTCCAAAAATTAATAATATTCCACCCATGGTATTCTATCATGGGTGGAAATGGCGAACGTTACATATGTGTAAAGTGATCACTTAAGCCAGCCATACGATAGGTCGTAAGTCCTGTGTACACCCAAAATAGTCGCACTTTATTTCTGACTTATCTAATTTTTCCTTGCTATGTATCTAAAGAACAACTCTGCATACTTAACTCAAAACTCGATTTTTAAAATTATTTTTTCTTCTTCTTTACCGTTGTTTTTGCTGGGTTACAGCTATATAATTAATAATTAGTAATATGTTACTAGTCTGGTAATCACGATCTTTGCGGATTTTGCAATATGGCGAACACAAGCCTTTACCCACTGTCCCTCAGTAGTTCCACTATCTTGGGAATACGATCAAATGACCTTCCGACATGTGTGCCAAGAAGCAGTAATTCCGCACCTCTACTGTCAGTTAGGGAGAAGGTTTAAGTTCTGTACTTTTTACTCGGTAGTTTAGTTTCGAGGGTGGTACATTTGCTCAACGCGGTGTAGATTTAGTAAAGGGTAGGGATGGACTCGGGCAGAGAAGGCACCAAAACGAGCTCTAATCTTTATCTAAACAAGATTCAATTATTTTTACTCATATGCAGTGATATAGCCGAAAAGAAAATGTATTTAATTAAATTTCTAGATTTTCGTTGCGGAATACGCAAATCAACTTTTTGATACAATCCTTTCATATTACGGACCTGCTTGACTATCAGATTTTTGTTTCAAGATCGCACCATTGTTTCAGAAGTGTTGCAACAGGTTTCTAGAATAATAATTTTCAGGGAATAAAAGAAAAAGAGGCAGACAAAGGCTTGATAAAACTAGATGATTTATGTAAAATTAATACAGGCCCGCACAAATGATACGAAGCGTATAAACATTAAAAAGTCATCAAATATTAACACTTACACGAATTTTGGTCAAACATTTTTGTCGTACTAATACTTTTAAAGTATGTAATATTATCGACATATATTTTAGATGTGTCGTAGAGACGAAGCTATATTTTTTATTGCATGGGAAAATAGGTATGGAAGTTTTTTTTGGGTGTTCATAGGACTAACGACACATCGTACGGCTGGCTTATGTGATCACTTTACACAATATAACGTTCCCATTTCCACCCATGACAGACTACCAATATCATAGGCGGTAGTCTATCAAATTTTTGGAAGTTGTATATATGTTTTAATGGCACAACTTGTTTCGTATGTGTGTTGTATTTTTACTACCGCCACCTGCAGTCCAAAGCTTTTTCATTCCCATAATCTAATACACAAATCACTATTGAAAATGAGGTATCAATATTTTTGGTTGGAGTTTAAAGCATAATATTTCATCAAAATGTAAATCCAAGTATTTGCAAAACTTTTATCTTATTTAGCATATGGGTCGAGGTCTATTCCTCACCACCCGAGACCAGGAAGTTGTCCGACGAACAAAATTGCATTTTTGGGTCTACGTAGGTAGATAACTATATATATAATAATTTTAAAAAATTGATTAATCGCTTCGAAGGAAAAGCGGAAAAAATAAAAAATTCTCGCATTGTATATAAAATGTAACGTCCCACTCATTAGAAGAAATAAAATATAAGTAGAAAAATTTGACGAGAAAGTAATTAGTAAAAATTGTTTCAATTAATTTTTTTCGTGTCAAATTATTTTCACGTCACGTAAATTATTAGTTAAAATTGGTAACGCTCTTTCTCGGCGGTATATTTTTTGTATTTTAATTTTTTTTTAATTAAAAATTCCAATTATAATAATTTCATTATCTGTGTGTCCGTCCGTCCATCTGTCTGTTTGTCTGTCCCCGTAACTTCATGGAACGTCATTAACTTCTTTGTAGTAATTTTTTTTTTCGATAGGTTTTTTTAAATTTTTTTTTTCGAAAAAATTTTTTTTCGATTTTTTTTTCAAACATTTTTTTTACGATTTTTTTAAAGAAAATAAATTATTCCTTAGGAACCGACATGTAAATATATCGTCATTTTTGACGGGTTGCAGCTAGTATGTAAATATTGTATGACATAATAATATCATTATTTTAATATTTTTTAAAGATCATTTAAATTAATATAAAGTTCTGGCATTTAAAACATGTATAGATTTTTTTAAGCCACTTAATTGGAGACGCCTTGTCGTATATAATCTATTGGTCATAATGATCATAGGACAGGGCAGGATATGATGGACAGAACACCCTGCTTGCTGGTATAAGTAGTGGTCTTACAACAATATATTTAAAGAAATGTGATTGACTCCGAAATCACTATTCTATGGCCTATTCGTACCAACTAATTATTTTTGCCATCGAATTCATGCCTTATTCCATATAATAACTACTTTTTATCTAATGTATTCCTTACTTTTGATCGGTCGTTTTCCTTCTTCATAACGTAATCCATCATATTTAAACTTAATTAAAATAAATTTATATTCTACTTCTTTGCGGATATAATTTTGATGGATAGCTCATTCAATTACCATAATATCATCTAACACCCTCTTCTGAAGTTTAAGAACACCACCACAAGTCGCAGCATCCATCATGGAAATTTTATTTCTAATGTAATTTTCAGTCATCAAAATCTATTTAATTTTGCGAAACTTGCTCGAGAAATATATGAAAAATTGTTCGACTGATCATTTTACGTATGCGAGTAGGTGTCATATATGGTGGCGGATTAAGTTTTGCGTAGAGACAAAGAATTGTGTTTAAAAAAATTGCATGAATGGCTTGCAATGGATATATTTAATAATGCAAATTATGTCATTGGTGAGGTCGCCTAGGGAGGGGGTCGGATGACTGCGTTTTATATGGGGTCTTGTATAATCGTGCAAATATTATGTTAATGTTGCTGGGGAAGGGAGGATGTCTGTATTTTGCGCGGGGTTCTAAAGATAAACTTTTCATAATTTGGAATAAGTGGCATTCAATAAAATATTCAATAACACATTTATATCGAGTTGAGGGCGTTGTTTAGATATATGGGGCTTATATTTTGTGCGGTGCTTAAACAAAACACCAAAAAATCTCTTAGATCATTGGCATTGTATCCTTTTACAAATTAGTTTAACTTACCATCAACAGATAATACAAGTGGTATTTTGAATCCCAAATTTGAAATATTTTAAGAATTGTAGAAATTTTGTCGTTAAAATTAACGGAATTGAAGAAGGATAAAATACATAATTATATCAGAGTGGATGGGAAGGGGGGTTGCCAGGTAATTTACTGTATTCATAAATGACATTATACCATTTTTCTATTGCAATACACTTCAGAAATGCATTATTTTAAATGATAAAATTCATGCATTGAAAATATATGTATGTAGGTACACCCACATACATATATTTCCGAGTCCAACGTGGGCCGGTTGAGACGCGCAATATGCAATCAATATTTCAATTTTATAATCGCAAAACAAAACGTATTCTTGTAAAAAGACGCGTAAAATGAATACAATTTTTAATGATAGAATATAAGAAATAGATAGAATATAGAAACATACATTCTGCGACATTAACAAAGCAGAACATTATTTTAATAATCATGTCGCCATTAGGTAGAGTCTGCATATTTCCAGCTGTTTTGATTTTTGTCATCAGGCTGCTAAATGCTCGTGGAACCAGAGACATGATGACGTAATACTTCCGCGGTGCTCCACAATTCACCTGATTTTGTATATTTCGTTTGAAGGTTGCTAAGTATAGATCATAGGTATAGGTACATTTAGTCAAGGGCGATTTTTAAATGGGGAGACTTTTGCGAATAATTGAATAAAAGTTAATATGATATGTCTAAAATAACACTTAATTATAAAAACATATACGATAATGTAATTTCTCTGGATATTTTTATATGTTTTGAATGCTATTGTAATAACAGGATTAAAAATTTATTAAAATATTAAACGCAATCGATTCACTAATATTATAATACTTTTTTTATTTGATTAAATAATTTCCAATAATGAAGATAACGATTAATTTTTAGTATTTTATCGTACAATCGTATAATATTATGAAAATCATAATTATTGACATTTTTATAGAAAATAAATTTTATTGAATTAATAGTATTTATATAATTAATAAAAATAAACTTAGTTTTCACCACTTTTATATTTAAAAATATTAACTTGTTTCAGAGCCCATGGCGCTTCGTCAGGATACAATTGTATACTCAATAAATATTATTTAATATTATTTTGATTGACTTAACTTTTAAGTGTCTCTAAAAATGTGACTAATTATGTGTTTCATTATATTGTATAAAAATCTGGAAATACTGTAAGAGACATACGAGTGTTTGAAAAGTAGATTAGTAATTACTGAATTAAATTATTAATGTGTTATTGACTAAATAAATAAAATAAATAAGTTAGTGAGGTCTCATAACCGTTTTTTGCTAACTAAAAAAAGATTACCAAAACATTACTTTACCTTCCTTGAACCTTGTTCAAGCGTATCTTGTGGGAAGACAGGAACCTCTCGTTTATTTCTTCCAGCGCCATGTCCACCGCTGGTCCGCATCTCTCCAAGTCAAACGGGGAATCCAGGTGAGATGCCATCAAAACTCCCACGTTGTAATGAACGAAAGAAAGGTCAAAATCTGGATTCGATCGGTGTCTCCGGTCCGGTAAGTACTCTTCAGGGTCTGGATCGCTCTCTTGAGTAACAACTTCCGTTTTGGCGTTGCCCTCAGTAAATAGAGAAACATTCTTACTAGAAGTATTGAAACTCAGTAATCTGGTTGAGTATTCGCTGTCGGTGAGAATTTTATTTAGATCCGTTTCTTCGGATGTATTCGCGTAACTCAAAATTTTACGATCGATTTCGTGAGTGACGCGCTTTTCGTCTATTCTCGCTTCTGTTTTGTCAGTATCCTTCGAAGGATATTGCGAAACTTCAGGCACGATTACGCTTCCATACTTGAGAAGTGTTTGTGAATTGGGTGTGACGGCTGTTCCGTTTTCTTCGAGCGGGAGGCTGAGGATTGTACCGCGGATGAAAAAATTCAGGAAAAATACAAGTCTCGCGACTTTAGCCGGAGAAATTTCCATAAATAAAGATAAACCAAGAACTTGCTTCTTCCTTGATATTTTTCGAGGAGAGGGCATAGTGGAACGCGAATTTTTAATGTTACTTTGAGATTAAATAGAATTGAGAAAACCACCAAAAAAATATTGTTATGTCTTCGTCATTGTTTTAATTTTAATATTTCTTTGTAACAATCGTAAAGGATTTTATAATCCAACATTTCAGTGTGGATATCTTTATTAAAATAATGGATTTATTATGAAAAAAAAACGTAATTTTTTCAACAATTTAAAATATATTTACTCTCGAAATTATGTATATAAAATTTTAAATTTGATGTTTTAATTCCTTTCTACTTGAAAAAAAAAATACTTGTCTAAAAATTTGCACATGATATTATAATAGTATTCAAAATACGATATAAACAATTTTTAAAATGTCAGCTGTATACAATTCTTCACAATTGATGAAATTTAGATCAAAAATACAGCATCACATCCAAAAGTAATTTTGACCAACGAAAATGAGATGCAACAGATGAAAAGGGAATCGCGATTTGTTTGTTAAATCCGGAACTTTAGCAAACACCCGCTCTCCACGGGAGGCAGTTGGCAACTGAGTCTCTCCCTGAATTTTCTGAAGTTAGCTGGATGTGCAGAGCGAGGGTGGGGGATTGGTCCATTCATACACCCTCGATAACAATTCAAGACACAGACAGGGAAAACGACTAGCACTAATAAAAAAATCTAAATAATTTATTCGTTCAAAATTTCTCGAAAGCTAATGCTTTGTACCTTTTTGCGTGATAGTTTCAATTTATTTGACGCTTTTCATGTTGACTTAACGTGATAAAAGTGTTTGTAGATTGGTTGGCACGCATCGCAAACTTTGAATACAGAATATTGGAATTCAATCTTGCTGGCGGATGAAGAATCTTTTTTCTTTTCGTACTCGTACTTACGTACTAAGAATTAAATATTATGATAATTAGTTAAAAAATTCCAAAATATTTATTTCATTATATCATTAAACAGATTTTTTTATGATTTATCAAACTAAAATTAATTTTTTAATTTAATTATTAAATACGATTGAAAAAATGAATGTTACATTTTGCTTAGTTAAATTTTCATCAATTGAAATGGCTGCTTAAATGGACGACATGACAAGAATACTCAATTAACGAGACAGCGAATTTTCAATAGCTGAAAATGTATCTGGTGAAATGGTGCGACTGTTTCAATCGACTGATATGATTTTGCCTTTGAACAATTTATATTCAGAACTCTGGAAAGACCCGTAATTAGGGAAACAACCTTGAGTTTCATTGTGTTGAAAACTGCGAAAAATGCGTAATAAATTATTATTATTGTATCTTATAGAAGTATACAAAAATGTTTTTTTATTAATATTTTCGAATAATAGACAATTTAGACATTACAGACTAATTTAAGAAAATAATTTTATTTATTTGGTTGGAAAAAAAATAAGCTACAGGTCAATTTTTTATGTACCGCTGAAAATTTTGTAATAAATTATGAAATTAAGAATATTCCCATGTGTTCACAACTATTCAGAAACGTCTGGTGTCATCAAATTTGTCCCTGAAGATTCGTTTTCAGCGGTTACCGGTACACAACACAACATCCTTGAAGAAATAGTATAATTGACGCTCCGAACTTGCTTGAGAATTATGTCCTGTTTGTACCATTAATTATATTTGCGAAATCGAGGTCACGCGCTATTTCATGTCCCAAAATGCAGAACGGATGTAATGAATAGGCACATCATAACGCGTAATGTGCAACTCTTAAGTGAATTAAGCGATTTGTGGATGTATTTAATGAGCGCTTTGAAAGCATCATACAGAAGATCGCCAACATAGAGGTACTCACGTCACGTCATACGTTATGAAATTATAAAAAAAGTTCCATGACTAAAAAATCGTCTTGCATACATATTTATAAATTTTAATAATTCTTCTTCTTTCTTTTGTAATGTCCGTATTGAGATATACGGATATATATATATATATATATATAGTGGCCTTCCAAGATTCTTCGTCCCAAAATCGTGCCGACGATTGTTTTCTTTTCTAGGCTTTTCTGTTGATTTTTGATGACCAAAAGCGTTATTTGAGATTTATATCTGATTGTACCTATGGTGGTGGTCGAATTGTGAAGAATCGGTAACCAATCATTTATACAACAAATCTCAAATAAAAATCAATGTTAAAATAATGGTTTTGATTACCACTTATATTGATGCATATTCAGAAAAATTGGAAGAATTTTTTGTTAACAACCGAAGATTGAAGTTGCGTTAAATATTGTATTACATCTATTACATAATATCACATTGATTTTTTTAAACTTTTTAATTTAAAATAAGATATTTGAAAGAGTTCTGAATTAATAGTATCAGCAAAAGGATAAACTCTCAATTACTTGTTTTAGTAAACGACTAGTCTCAAGTGTTTTAATGTTCGACTAAACATTAGTGTTTTAATGTTAAACTAAACATAATCAAAATAAATATTGTTTACCATTTAACATGATATAATAGAGTATTATAAAATTAAATTGCGATTTTAATATCCGATTGAAAGAACATCAAGTCAATTAATTGCAGTGTTGAAATATTTATTTATTTCAATTCAGTGCGAATGCTCTATGTAATTATGTGTTTAAGAATATAATTTTTTGTAGCCCTTGTAAAAACACTATACTTTTTTCTGAAGCAATTTTTTTTATCTTATACAAAGAAGGATTATGTGTCACACGAGGATCAAAGGAAGGAATTTCAACTAAATTAAAGGTTGTTTGAAATTCAAATTGCCAGAAAACTCATGAAATGAAAATATAACAACATACATACAATGTATAAATTATCCATAGGTATTGCTAAAATAAATATTTTTTAAATATGAAATAAATACTAGAGCTACTAAATAGTATTATAAATAATTTATAAGTATTGCTTATCATTGGGATATTTAGGTTACCGACTGCTTTGTATGATAATTTCATTAATAATTAGATTATTCAAATTAAAGATGCTTTTAAAAATTACAATACTTGTACAGTTCTTAACGGTTAATTAATATACATACCTCCTAGTACGACACCGTTGGGGAATGTATTAACCTAACTGATGTGTACACTGCTATTTTATCATTATTACTAGTATTTATTAATGATACATGCCCTGAATTGGGCATTTACATAATAAAAACACAGTGTTCAAGTAGCATAGCTATCTAAGTAAATAAGAATAAAATTACAAAAAATGAAAGAATATCAACAAGATAAATACATTAAATAATAAATCACCTACATAGGCAAGGCAAACTATAAAATAGAAGATAAGTAGATTTGATTTTTTATGTGAATAGTGTATGAGCCTTAAATATATCAACAGAGCAATATTGATTACCTATGCGATGTAATACCTATATGTATAGGTGAATTAAGTTAGTGTTCTGGGTATTTACATAGCTTGCCCTGTCGTGAAACCGACTGCCCAAGTAGGTACTCTGTACGTAATCATTTGTAATCAGGGGAGTCTTAAAATACGGTTAATAATTTTATACAAGTAAATTAAAGCACCTAAGTTTTCCTATATTATAGCTTCGCTAAGTTAAATGTACTCAATAAGAAATCATAATTAATTTGGTACGAAAAAGTTTATTATATATGAATCTTAAAAATTTGTTTTCAACCCTTTCGATCTTCAATGAATAAATTTTATAGAATGGGGACCATAAGGTGGAATTATATTCTAGTTTGCTATGAACTAGAGCTGTATACAAAGCCTTAAACGTATATATTTTAGATATGGATTGAACATTTAATGTAGTGCTTAGTAACATCGAGCATTATTATTTTGGTATATTGTAACCTAAGAAGGGATCAAAATACTATTTAGAAAAAAAAACATTTTACCAAATAGTACTTTGTGATTTTCTTTGCATATTTCACACTCTTTCAATGGAGGACAAATAGTTAAGTATGTTTCCATTTTATCTACATATTGAATAAATGTACCATGCCAGAAAGAGAGGTAAGTAGAAAGTTTTTTTTTTGCATTGAAGAAAAAATATCAGAAGAAAAACTAAGTTTTAAGGTATATCCACGTATTATCATAAAAATAATTGGAATACAATGATATGTGTACTGCCATAAGAATAAATACATGGAAAATTATATACAATTCTTTAGAAGTACCTACCTATCTACTTGAAGGATTTTCAATTTCGTAATGGATGAGATTTTTTGAATTCTTAATTTTTCAATACATACCTACGTTCAAGTTAATAGAATTGATATTGTACGTCAGCGAAATATATGTATTGAGTTCCATGTTAGATTTGGAACTCAAGCCACTTAACCAATTTTCATTACGTGAAAAGTTACATCCGGTATCGCCCCTAGAGAAAAACCACTTTTCGGTATTAAAATCCAGCTTGATATTCTTAATGGATACACTTTTCCGTATGGTGTAGCAAATAATAAGATACATTGAAAATAAATTATATTAAAAAGAAGAAGAAGAAATTTCAGTAAATAAGTAAGCGATATTTTTTGCCTACAAATCATTTTGGCTACGTACTAAATAAATATAGTGTAGTAATAGTACGTGTCCTAACCTTTGCGAGAATATTTCCTATTTTCATAGCACAAGCGTTTAGCTTAATTTGAAAATAGTAATAATATTGATGCTGCAAGAATTCCGTGTTTGCATCACTTTATATTTAATCAAGCTCATCATCATCATCAAATATTAGGTAATTTATTATATATACATAATATTTCAGCCGTGAAGACTGTGGAACAGTGCTGTCTAGAATAACGTAGACTCTTTATAACGTTTTTATAACGATGGACATTTTTACATAGATAATTATGTTTTGATTAATGATTAATACCAATGACATACGTGATGTAGTAATGGGTGTACTCATAAGTTTTAATTTTCATGAAACTGAAATATTTAAAAAATTAAAATTCAGAGATTTATATTACTAAAAAATTTGAAATCATACTAATTTTGAAAACAGAATGAAAATGGGACATGGGCGATATGGGATATTAAGTTACGGATGGACATTCGTAACTATCATTATTATTGTTGGGGATAATGTATTTACATTTTGGCAAAATAGCCGCCGGCAAATCATCCCTTCGGCGAAACCGCGCAGACGACAGACAACAGACGATGGTGTCATTGCTAGTGCTCGAGAAAACCAGAATCCTCAATGTATACTAGCCCGTGATGATAATATTCTAGCACATAAATATATGTATTCAGGCCACCTTAACGGGAGTATAAGGTGGCGCTGCTATAAAAGGAGAGAGCGCCAGCTCTCTCCGCTCTCTCGTTTTTTAACTGCGTGCAGTTAGCACAGGATCTTGTTAGAGTCTGAATATATTATCTGTGAATATATTGAGGTAACACGTAATTTTTCTGCCTTTTATTTGGTCGTCATATCCTGAGTTAGGGATAAACAACAATATTGCATTTAATGAGACATACTAATATAGCCGTTGGCAAGATTATAATCAATGGACTTGTATTCCAGTGCTCAACGATGCCTTTAGGAGAAGAGTAGGTACATTTTTCAACCATCCGTTTATTTGAATTCGACCCGCGTCGTACATGTACAATTATTTCAAACAATCTAGCCCGGTCCGAAATTGTATTATAAGGGCTACAAAAGGCTTGGCGTTTAAATACGTGATCGAAAAAGGTAATCTTGAACGACGAAGAAAAACATTCTGCATGAATTGGTTGAGCTCGGAACATATTCTTATCTTTATTCTACCCAATTAGTAAGATTTTTGATCAACTTAATTTTTCACTAAGAAATCAAAAAGTAAGCAGACACTCTAATTTGAGTAAAAATATTTAAAAATAAGATGTACATACATACACAGAGAAAGAACATATAAAAAAAAGTAAATAATTTCCATCGAGACACAACGTTATTTTAAATAAAAAGTCTAAGAATCTCTCTGATCACAATTTAAAAATGAAATTATCGGCTTATGGTAATTAAATTTGTTCAATATTGGCATGATCGTCTACAACATGAGTGCTTCGGATTTGATTACCAGCCAAAGCAGCCTCTATTGTATTATTTATTATTATTAAAAAAAATTAAAGCAGAAAAATTAAATTTTTTACTTCGAAGCATTTTTATCACATTACCTGAAAATGTATGTATGGATTGGAGACTATGGACCTTACAAAGAAAAGTGTAGAAAAGCTCAAATGCACGCAACGATCCATGGATCCATGCTTGGAGTAAGCTTAATTTGATTTTTTTTTAGATATTATTTATATTTATAGATAGGACTTTTTATATTTAGAGATAGGATATAGATAGGATAGAGATAGAGACGGAAAAAAGATAAATTTAGAAATGACGAAATTAGGCGCAGAACTAGAGTAGTAGATATCATGGATTGTGTAGCGAAGCTAAAATGGCAACGGGCAGGACATATTGCAAGGCAGAATGCTACAAGATGGTCTCCTAGAGTTCTGAAATGGAGACCTTGGGAGAATATAAGAGGCATCGGAAGACCACAAAAGAGATGGGCCTACGATATAACCGCTGTGGGGGGAAAGAAATGGCTACAACTAGCAAACAACAAGGAAGGATGGAAGGGTATGGAAGAGGCCTATATCCAGCAGTGGAGAAATGAAGGCTGAAGAAGAAGAAGAAGAAGAAACTTGTTTGTGTTCTAGAAATACTATTTTACCGATGCATATTTATTGGTCATTTCCATATTTAAAGTTTCTTCTTCGCAAATTTCACACAAATATAATAAAATATCTAATTGACACGAATAAAGGAACTCTAATCTCTGCAAACCCCCGCGTAGAAACAGCAAATTATAATATCTTATTTTTTCTATAGTTTCTTACAATAGTTGAAAAGGAATTTTTTAAATTTAGAGTTAAATAAAGCATTTAAAAAAAATTCAATACCAAAAAATATTTCATTATACGAAATACTCACAGAAAAAATTGTTTTAACTTTGCTATAAAATTATATTGAAATTGAAAATAATTTCAATTCATATGTACAAAGCTAATGTCGTGGTGTGCCTTTTTTCGTAATGGAAAAAGTAATACGAATTCCCGTGACGGTGACCTTTGACCATTTGAATTTCTCTTAATTCTCCATAGAAGTTTCGTTTCAACTATACGCCTTTCCATTAGTATACCCTGTTTGAATTTTATGAAACAATTAATGTTTAAACTGAATCTTAACTTTTTAATATAGTAAAAATCTTAAAAAAAATCATTAAGATAGTAAAATTCTTAAATTTTTTTAAAGATTTTTTTTTATTTTTTATTTATTTATTTCTTAAGTAAGTTAATATTACAATATGTATATTAACTAGTATTTAAGACTTTACATTCTTAAATCTATTACCTAATATACTATCCATAATAACCTACATATTTAATTTACATTTAATCTAATCTATGGTACGATCTATAATAAAAAATACATCTTATGCTCTAAAATTCTAAACTATTTTTACAATAATTATAGCATTTGTTTTGAAATTCATTCATCTTATTTATATTCTTCATGTTTTCTGGCACCTTATCATATATTTTTACACCTCTGTACATTAGACAATTCTGTGTATATACTTTTTTCTTATATGGTAATCTTATTCTATTCCTATTTCTGGTGTTATATGTATGTACATCACTATTTACAATAATTTTGTTCAAAAAATATTTTGGCATTTTGTTATTGAAAAATTTATGTACGAATATAAGAACGTTATAAATAAGTATTTTTTTAATTTCCATCCAATTGAGATTGTAAAAATCTTAACTTTTTAAGATAGTTAAAAATAATTATACCGTTACTGAATTTGAGGAATTGCAAAGTAAACAAATATTAATAACTTAACTTAATTTTAAAAAATATTGAAAATATATTTGAAATCGAAATTTCAAAGACTAGAAAACACGTTTATTTATTAGGAACACCTTAGAGTTAATGTCGTTGAATAAAAAATACCTGTATTATGCGACGTGTGCTGGTGAGTAATGAATGCAGTATAATATGTCCATTTATCAAAAATTCGTTCAATATACTTTTTTAACTTTCAAGATGTCACGGACTGCCTGCCCACTTCGAACGAGGAAGGTAATGAAGGGCGATTCTTACGCGCTAGGGGTGAGAAAACTTTTGGGTGAGTAAGAAATTCAAGATTCTTTCTTACCATAATGGAAAATTCACAAAGTTTTAGCATTTAGCGAGTAAAATTAGAATTGAACGTGAGGATAATATTTATGGATAATATAATTTTGATCAGAATCAAATAAGAATATTATATGTACCTAATAAGTTTGTGCGATATTAATTGTCATTGCTCATTTATTTATTAACCACGTCCGAATATACGCACATCACTCAATTAATAGTATATGTACTAAAATAAATAGTATATGATTTTCAACACACATATTAGTAAGAGGGTATTAATGGCCTCTCATAGTGTGAAATTATTGTACAATGTAAAAACTTTTTATGATAATTTGGTGAATAATGCGTAACAGAATAAACTTTTTATTTATGAGAAAATAAAAACATTGTATAATGTACGATGACGAACGTCTCGCCACCATTGCACGTGGGTCGGATATTAGAAAGAAAGATTTTCCTTTCCAATCGCCGCCGATTAATGATTGAAAGTAAATGACACCCGAGATACACTGGGCCAAAGCTAACTACGATACAGTGGACAAATTGTACTTGCGGTTTCATGTAAGTCGGGTGCCGCTTCAATCGAGATTCTCCTGGCTTCGTTGAATCCGGAACAGTTGGTGTGTCTCTTTCGGAAGGCTAAATTGAACTGATGTTGAACACACACGAAGAGAAATGTCCGTTCTTACCGAAAAAACGACACTTGACACGTTTTTCAACTGTTACTGGGTGGATTTTTAAAAATTCGAATCCTGGCTAGCGATTGGCGCAGAACACATCGGGCGCTAGCGCAATCAATCAAAATCATGGTGCGGCCTGCGCGCGGTGATTACGAAACATATAAAGATAAAAAAATTAGGGGTTATACGTTATGCCAAGTTATACGAGATATGAAATCACCGCACAAGTAATTGAGTGCGTGGGTATTAAGGTTAACTAGATCTATCGCGTAAGATGCAAGGATCCTGCACACATGAGCATTCAACGAAAACAAAAAATCATGCGATACTCCTTATAGGTATCCAATATTCGTGGCATCCATCGTAACGAAAACATAAAAAGATTTTTCCTGGTGAAAAGTTGTATATATTTAAACGAGTGAATGATTTGTTGTGTAAGAAAAAATTAATCCTAGAATAATATTATATGTATTCAGGAAGCTACTGAATTTATTTGATACTTTTTTACTACATTTACGGATTGGTGGCTATATTCTTACATTGGAACATTTGGACATTCGACCATTCGAACATTCGAACATTCGAACATTTGAGCATTTGAACATTTGGAAATTTGAACATTTAAACATTTGAACATTTGAACATTTGTACAGATATTCAAATTATCTGTACAAGGAACATTGAACATTGGACATTGTGTAAAGTTTTCAGGTCATATTTTGTATTTTTCGTCTATTTATGTCGTTTAAAAAACGGCAATAAATTTATATATGACCAAGCATATGGCGGCTACACTGAAGTTGTCTCGAATACGTTTGGCTGGACATGTCCAAAGAATGCCTTGGCCAAGGTACCTACCCGCATGTAACGCTGCATCAGCAACCCCAAAACACTCTACCACAGGGAGACCTCAAGGAAGATAGGAGGTGATAATAGTATTAAGAATGATGTCAGAAAAAAATGTTTAGGTACTGCAATACTCTCAATGATCGTAGCCACGTGATAATAATTATTTAATTGAAAGCAGTGCTTTTTATACCACATGGGACTGATTATGTCAAATGCATTCATCGCTCACACCGTTTCCACCCTTGCATATACTATATGCCGAGCGCTTATAACGTGAAAAAACATATTGTTACCAGATCATGATTGTGGGAGGCAAATTAAACACTAAAAACAAATAAAACTTTCATTTATCACACAAAGGTACTGGACACGAATTCAATCGCCGCACAGTTCTTTAATTCACATTAATTATCACTAGAATATTCCACATAGGTACTTCTCTATTTCGCATTACCCTTATATATCGCAAGGTCGTTTCGCTGTGGTTTGCGCTATCATTTGAACGTAAGTGCCCACTCTGAGATTGTCTCTGGTCAAACGCCTTTCTATGGTCGCGCATCGGATCGCTGTTGCTGATCGCGTATCAAAATAACTCTCTGCGCAGCACGATGTCCCCGTATTTATAGACTTGTGTTCTCGTCGTTTCGCGAAGCTGTTAGATCGTGCCAGTTGCCAGTGCAAAGTTGCAGTAATTTTCACTTTAGTGTAAAAGGTGTAGAGAGCTGCAAAATTCACAATTTCTTGCAATTCTTTCTGCTTTTACCATCACTTGACAACATTTTAAAAGGATATATATATTTTCCTTTAAAAAATATTTCATACAAAAAACTAAAATACAAACTGACAATAGACATGTTAGTTTCATTTAGAGGCCATGCCTTTGGTACACACTAGTACCTAGAGAAGATAATTATTTTCATATACTAGATCTGTTTATCTGTGCTACAGAAAACTACGCCTTGGATGGCGAGATCAGCTATCCCTCCATCTTTTCGGTGGTTTTCCCGGTAGGCGTCGTCCAGAGGGGATTTTTGTATGCACGAGTCTGTCACTGTCCATTTTGGCTACGTGATCCCGCCAGAATCACCTGCATCGTGCTATGTCCTCTATTTTGCAAGTTTTCCTTGTATCTTCATTTCGGACACGGTCACGTCGGCCACGTAGAGTTTTTCCAGTAATGGATCCTCAGCACCTTCATTTCAGTTGTTCTGATGTTCTGGTGTTGGTGCGGACAGTGTCAGCCCGCGTTTCTAGAGCCTATGTTATAATCGGTCGTACGTATGTCTTGTATATTCTTAATTTCAAAATGCGTATTTTTGTTTTTCCAGACCAAATTCTTGAGTCACCCTGATACTGGATGTTCTGTTAACTTGCTCTCGGACTTTGGAATACAGATCGCCATGGCTACAGATTTCTACACCTAAATATCTGAAGTTCTATTATTAGCGAAATATTAGAGAATCTAGAGGTCGACCACATTTAAAAGACCATTCCCTAGCTTCGTCCGGAAAGAAGAAAACGGGCAAAGTTGCCTGGCAAGCCCGTATTTTTGCATCGTAACAACATACATATGTTTTGGGCACAATATTTTGAATGCGGTCTAGCTACAGAACATGTAAATGAATTGTTCATTTCTAAATACTGCATCTGCTTAGTGAAAATAATGAAAAAAATATATAAAGAATAAATTTATTTTACACTTAGGTGTTTGAAATCTAGGGATAACTTTGCTTGTGGAAAAGAGTTGTTCATAAAAATGGTAGAAGTGTAAGTTAATTAAACCCCAAGGGAAAGCCATAATGGAAACATATTACTGAAGCTCTTGCAACATGCACTCTCTTTTGTAAAATTATGTGCGGAGGTTCAGTTCTGTGTTGACCTCAACCCACTTAACTCTTAGGGTCTGTGTACACGGATGACACCTTTGTCTCGAAACTCGACAAAAAACTAACCTATAAAAACCAAGTTTTTATTATACTCCCTTTCTCATTTAATAGTGGAAACAGGTTTGGCGCTTAACCTACGCGTTAGGCTCGAGTCGAGCGACGCTACGAAAGCGAGTAGTAAAAAAATTCGAAAAATCCAAAATTATTCATTTTTTAAACGAAAATTTGTAAGATCATTTTTATCGTTGCGACGAGTCTGTCTGCAAAGTTTTAGCTCAATTGGATCACGGGAAAAGGGTTAAAAATCGATCCAAAGTTTTTTCGACAGACAGCAAGTAAGCTTTAAACGAGTACGAGTTTAAACAAAGGGAGTAAAAAAGTAACCTATAAAAACCAAGTTTTTAAAATACTCCCTTTCTCATTTTCGGGTTTCGTGTCTACCATATGCGTCGGAATCTCCATACAACTTACTAAGTTGTATGAAAAAATCATTAAAAATTTAAAAGATCCAAAATTATACTATAATTATTATTTGTTTTAATGAAAATTTGATAGATCTTTTTGATCGTTGCCACGAGTCTACTTGCAAAGTTTCAGCTCGAATGGATCACGGGAAAAAAGTTAAAAATCGATCCAAAGTTTTTTCGTCAGACAAGCAGACTCCGCGAGTTAAAAGAAAGGAAGTTAAAAGGACAGTCCAGGGCTAGCATGGAGCGAGCAGTTATTCGTCGTGTACCGAATATCATACACAGAGCAGAATGATTTACCGATACGTAGAGACGAGCCCTCGCCGCCGAATTTCCGAAACGCGAGAGAAAAGTTTTATCCGTGTAAATGCACCCTTAGTACAATTTACAGTTGAGTGGTCTTTTTCATTAATGGAACACTTTAATTATCAGCTAAATGGATTAGATTTAGCTACGTCGTGGTTCATCCAAGGTAAATAATAGAAAACTTAAAATAAAAATAATATCAGCGTGTATTATAAAATCCTACATATTTAAGGTAAACAGATGAACATATTTTATTTATACGGATTTTTATATTATGTAATATAATAATCATGTTCAATTCTTCAGAAATATGACGTGATAGATGAAGTAATGAGATAAATAGAGATGGGTCGTTCATGAACGAACTGTTTCTTTTGAACTGTCTACTGTTATGAACGAGTGAACTGTACAGTTCACCCTCACCAACAATCGTTCATTAGTGGTAAATTAATTTGGAGTTCCTACAATCTGTATGGAATATAAGGAAGCCATTTTAATTATAATTCAGCTTTGTTGATTAATTTCTCACATGCTGTATAAAACGATTAGAAAAAAAAACAGTTCAAACATCCCCCGCCCCCTCCCCCAGCCATCAGCGATATTAAATTTGGTGGACAAATGAACGATTGAAAATATACGTCACATTTCAGAACCGAACAGTTCACTTGAATCAACGACACGATAGGTGATTTATGTAGTTCAGTTAACTGAATGAAACTTCATATTACTAGAGATAAATTTATTGTTTCAAAGATAAATTTATACAACTCCATAATCTCACATATGGAAATAAAAACACTTGTTTTTTAAGTTCTTAATTTAATTTTAACCTTATTAATTTTCTGAGATGCATTTCGCCTTATAAGGGCATTATTAATCTCGTAATCAATTGGGAGTTTTTATTTCCATATGTGTGACTAAAGATAAACTATGTTTATATGATTGGCGTTCGACTATAACGATTATTATTAATTAACTGCGGTAATTCTTAATTTGGCGTGCAATCGCCTGAATACTAGAATCCTGCCTTTTAATCACCATATTTGAACTGAAAAGTTACAATTGAATCACAGTCAAATCACAGTTTATTCAATCACTGATACGTACCTACTCACGAATCGCTACTTCAACTGCTTAGTTAAAACACGCACTTGATGTGACTTGTTCAGAGTCTTCATAATCTAGCCAAGCAATTTAGAAACCATGTTTACTGAATGTTAACTGACATCTAGATGTTTCTTAAAGTCAAATTAAATGTCCGAGCTATCTTACAGACTTTTGTAGATACGAATATTGATTTTTTTTGTCGATTTTAAATTTTCAAATATTTTATTTATTTATTTCTATTTAATTTTAAGTATAAAATTTTGTTTCGACTATGCCTGTCTCACTAGAAATATCTGAGTTGATATATACAGATGACATTATCTTTTACATTTCTTCTGCATTTCCTTGAAAAAAAGGGCTCGGTTTATTCTTTTTAGCCGTCCAAGAAAATACCCATCAACATATCATGTTGTTGTCCCAAATGTTTTCAATGTACGTGTAGGAGTATTTATCCCGGCGAAGATTAAATCTTCCTGAGGAAACATTGACGTGCAATATCGTCTTGAGAAAATACACCCAAAATGTTTGCTTCGTTATATCGATACCGCCACAAAATACGTTCATGAGGTAGACATTTTGGTTGTTTGAGAGAAGTCTATTTATATACTTTTGAAGATATGTACAAATATTCAAGAGTTTTCCATCATTCTTCATTGAGTTTAGTTATTTGAGTTATTACTAGTTGGTTAATTAAGTTAATCATAATATAATAATTTCGTTATCTGTCTGTCTGTCTGTAACTTGCTGGAATTAAGCTGGATTTATAACATTAGATAATAAGAGTGTGACATGCAATTAGTGCGCAACACGCAACGGCTCAGGCAACATGCAAGGGTCGCTCACCAAATTACACGGTTTTTACATTTTTATATTATTATATTTAGTTTTAGGTTTAAGCGAATAAAGTTAATTAAACAACAAATGATTTTCTATTCATGAATTTTCCGCTTCAAAATCATTCAATGATTATGTCCCGTGATTTTTCTCGGGTGTGCGGCTAGTGTGTTGTTATTCTGGAAGGTTATAGTTTATTACAGAACTGATTCCAAATAATTATATGGAAGTAGAATCTACAAATGAAAGGCGAGCATTGGAACAAAATAATTTATAGATATTCATTCCATCTTTGGTTATTTGACTGTAAGCCCCAGCAAAATTTAATAATATTCAATAGACTTTAGTGTAGGTAATAGTTTATATTCCATATGTACCACTCTTATTTACTTGCTACAAAATCACACGACATTCATATGCATAAACACCGAACGACTCTCCTTGAATGGTGGGAATTCTTACTCACACACCGCATTGGCGATCTTCAATCTACCAATATGTGGTATCATCTAACTTAAACTTAGTCATTAGACTAATATTAAATATCTAGGAATAATAATTGGCAAACATGTCAAATGGCAAGACCATGTTAATCTGACCGTGGAACGACTGATTGAACATAGAAACTGATCTAGTTTTTTTATAACCTACGCAATATATTAAACAGAAATACTATTAAAATTGTGTATTACGCGTTGGTGCAGTTCCTCTTACAGGATGGTTTATTGGGTGGGGAGGGGCTTATTAGTCCAGCGTACAGTCATTAACCATAATACAAAAAATAATTATGAAAACGATTCTCAAAAAACCTGTCAATATATTTCAAGAATTTAGTGCACCATCACTCACAAAAATAAATAAAACTAACTCCCTATGCAAAATCTATAAAGATGATTTTATAAATAAATCTCACCCCTTAGACTGTATAAGTAATAGACAGAACAAAGAGGAAATAAAGATACCAACTTTAAGAACCACCATGGCACATCACTATGCATACTTGGGAGTTAAATGATAATAATTACAGTGTTGTCGCGACACAAATTTCAAAAAAGAAACATTTCAAAATACGAACAGTTTAAGAAAGAAGTCAAATCCTTGATTTTGGCTAACGATATATTGTAATATTGCTCACATGTCTCACATAGTTTTTGTATAATAAAAATTACTACTTATAAATGGATTCTGCTTTTGTACTTTAATTTGGTTTGTAAATACTCCTCCCATAAGCTTGAGCTATTGGCTCATATAATGGGGAGTACAATGTCATTAAAATATAATAATATAGATTTTTTTTTTATTATAAAAAAACATAATTATGTACTTATCTAAGATATAAATAAAAAAATAAATAAAAAAAATAAATTATAATCCAGTTATTGTGTTCTCAGAATATACATATAAAAATAATGCTCAATAATTATGTTTGTTAGGGAATTTCTAATATTGTTTTTTATATTCTAACAACAAAGAACTCTACCTCATCATAAAATAAATATTTTCATGTATCCTAGAGCTTAAAGCTCTGTAATAAGTTTGAAGTGACATTGAAAGTTTCCTTCTTCGCAAGGCTTCTGCGGCGTAAGGAAGTCTGCTGAGACATTACTTAATGACTTGGAGTAATCAAGTTGAGGAGATCTGCAAGGTTTCTTCGTGTCCTTGCCGGGTGATTGTTGGATCCTCTTACGGTTAATGGAATTATTTTACAACAGAATTAAGGCGGGTCGACATGACAGCATAGAGTGAGATGCCAGATGCTCACAGCTACGCTACTCACTTTTTTAAAAATGAATCGAGACAGACTTAATGCAAGAGTTCTGCGGTAAACAGGACGGCGAGAGAAAGAAAAGTTTGTTACAAAGAAAAATAATTTAAATTAAATAAGTCTTTCATGAGCTCGGGGCGGCATGTCGGCAAGAGCGGAGCAAAGGTAGGAACCAGACAGAAGTGTGCAGGACTTATCTTCGTTTGCGTTTCTGGGCTGGTTCAATACAGGAACATTTCTTCCAATTATTGTGGCTAACTTAGAACTTGAAACTTGTGCCTTCTTCACCACTAATACCCGGTGTTTACGGTGATTTAATTTTGCCTGAAACAAAAATTCGACTCCATCGAAAAAGACGTAAGTATAAGTCTTTCCATTTAAGAAAGACAATCGATTTAGTATATACGTGTAAGCCGTGCGTATGAGGCACACAAACACCAACGCTACGAAACAATGTGTAACTAGGGGTGCGAGGGAGGGCGTCGCTGTCGCGTAACAGAAGTTGTCAGGGTGTAAATTTATTACACAATACATAATGTACAGAATGACCGGTGACCGGTGTCGTATTAAATACAGAAATTTGGTCGGGCAGCACTAAAGAAACCATGCAGTAATGGCGGCCGTTCTATCTGTCAAACTGTCAGACGGTAATATCGGTCCATTATTCGCTTTTTCAGCTTCGAAAACTTTAATACTTCATTGGCAATTGTTCTTGCACCATCCCGGACTGTTTAGGATGTTTTGGACATAATAATTGAGTGTATATTGGTAATCAAGATGACACAGCTCGCGCTCAAAGACGAGAATGAACTGAATGACAGGGCGAGGGGTTACCGCCGGGTGCGGGCGGGGCGGGTTTTAGTTCAAAATTCGCCGCACGCCAAGTTACGTTGGGCAAGCTATACTCAGCGTAAGGGGAGAGCGGGAACTATAAAACAATAGTTAAGCTCACTGCTCGGCTGCAGTAGCATCCGTAGGTAGGCCTATATTTTAGAAAAAGTTAGGCTTGCAAATATTGTATGATGGGATGGCAACGGAATTTAGGTATATATGAATGTCTTCCATCATCATGCAGCTAGAGACAGTGAAGAGGTTTTGTGTGTTCGCCTCGCCGTGCAGCTTGAGTGTCAGCGGCGCAGCGAGAATAACTACTTTAGCATTAAAATAATGCCAGACTGGGTGGCGAATACGCATGGGAGCTTTTACTCATAAAAAATGAAAAAAATAAAAGATGACTAAATTAACGTCCATAAATTTAATCCATTCGAATATGTGTAGGAAACTGGTTTGCAATATATAAACAATTTTCAAAAAAAATGATAATATGTGGATGTTCTTACGGTGGAATTGGTGAAGTTACCTACATTGTGTAGAGTGATCACTCAACCCAGCTCACGCAGGTCATAAGTACTGGGCCACTCTATAAATATGTTTCCCTTATAAATAGTTTCGTCTCTGTGAGACTTCTATTTTTTTATCTTAATTGATAAGCCTTGACCATGCCATGCGTGTGTGTTAACAAAATTAATTAATAATCCGTAAGTAATAATTCTTGATCCAGAATTGACCAGCAATCCGATAAAACATTTGAGATTGTCCTAGAAGTGCATTTGGAAGATTCTAAAGTAAGCTAGCGCTATGGACCATTTAAGCTGATGGGATTTCGCTTAGAAAATTGTTGCAATCTCATTCAGAAATGCATTCACCATTATCTCACGGCATCAAATGACTCACTTATATAAAAGGCAGATGTACTAGACATTTTGAGTAGTTTTAAAAAAAAATTAATGTAAACAAGATTTTTGCTAAAGAACAATTATTGATTACTACTTGAAAACTAATTTGACGAGCGGTTGTCTATTTATATGCTTTATAATGCACAATAATTATAATTGACTAAATTTGTTAGTACAGTGTGGCTACCTACTAAATTTAAATAGTTTTTCATTGTTTTATAAAATTTAAACGTTATTGTAAATAGTTAAGTAGGATTATAAAATTTTCAAACACCTACCAATCGGAAATGAATTGTAGAAAAAACTTATATTATAATTACGAAGATATAACGAAAATATACAAAACACCTTCGATGGGAAAAAAATAAAATATTTAAAATTCATTTTTATGTATTTAATAACATATTTTAAACATATCAAATATAACTTATATTATTGATGGAATCTGTGTTAAATTTTTAGAAATTATTAATACAACTACATTAGCTGGATTATGTTTGATTATTATACACGAGTTCGAGACTATCACAACCTCTCATGATGAAAGGTCATCAGTAATTACGGTTCTTTTAATACCTAATTAATTGTCTTAAGTTTTTGAACACTGAGGTTATTAATTATAAAGAGGTCTATTATTTAATATAAAAAAAAATAAAAAAAATCATATATTTGTAAAACTAATGAATGTATTCTTTGTATAATTATTAAGGTTTTTCCCAAATGTACATCAAATAATTGGTATATAGAATCACAAATAAGATGTATGTTTACCAGTTGATAATGGCCTAATCAGACGAAACGATCGGCCTGTGTGTGTTTAATAATAAATTAAACTCGCGTGTTGATTAAAAAAAAAATTATATTACCTAAAAATTTGTAAATTTAGTCAGTTTGATACTTCACCTGTCAACGAAAGGTTCTGTCACTCTCGAAACTCGAGTTATAAAATGTATAATTAAACGCAAGTAGAATAATAAGATTATTCCATCCATTTTGAAAATCATCTCGAATGATCCCTACAAAGTTAGCGCTGACTTTGTAAATAATATACAATTCATTCTTACGGGACCCTTTCCCTATTTTGAAGGGAAGAGGGGAAATTTTTTTAGGAACGTCACAGATGTAATATAAGAAAATTATAACATTCTGTTAATTATAAATTAATAATAAATATCATAAAAACAATATTTAAAATATATAACATAAAATGGAGATCTGTTCTGCCCGGCATGTGGCCATGATGAAGGACTGACATTGTCCTTTGTTTCCCCTTCATTTCTCCTACATTCCCCCACATTGTTCCCATAGGATTCCACACGAGATATGCAATACAAGCCGTCGTGTGAGTGTGTGCGTGTCAGTGTTGCTCTTTAATTTGATACCCACGTACAAAAGCTTCGTTAGCAGCTTTAGCGACCGGAATATATTCTTCATATTACTTCTAATATATTTGATATGTGTGATGCTTAAGGCAACTACTGACTAGTTAACTATACAATCATTAAAAACATTAAATATTTATTGTAGTTTAGGAGTCGTTACTATCTATTAATTAAATATGTAAAACCAAAAATGAAATTCGTGCAAATTAAGTTTATGGAATGAATTTAATTGTAAATAATACAAAAACGGTGTTTATTTCACTTTTGAAGTATTTTTTTGTATAATGGTCATACGAAGCAAAACCAGCAGTTGATAATGGAATTCTGGTGCCTAATCTAATGAATGGAAGTACCCTCGTAGTCCAATGTTTATTGTATGACACTGGATTTCCACACCAAGTGTTTCGGGTTCGATTCCCGGTAAGGTACCCATAAATTCTTCTTAGAGAAATAAGGCAGTCCATTTTAGTTTCTAACTCTGTTGCTACATAATTTCATAAATTGTAATTAATTCACATTTGTTAACTTTTTCATACTATTGAATATATTTATTACTTCTTCTTAATACTTTTGTTATTGTATATTTACTCTGTAATTATTATTATTTTTTTATCTCTGTTATTTTATGATTACTTTTGACATTATGTTATTTTATATTAACTCTGTATTCTACATATTTTATCTTTATTATCTTATACTTACTTTTACTTACTCTCATTTTATATTATAAGGTAATTAGTACAACATCAAATTACTGTAATAGGTTTTGTAACCGTTGAAATAAATAAATATATGTGATTTACACAAGTTTGGGTGTTTTTGTGGTGTAATGACTTTGGCCTGTCGAAGCGTTCAAAAAAGAAAAAAATAAGTAAAAGTGATGCCTGGAACTGATAAAAGAAGAATGAAAGTATATTGAATGCGGCGGAAATGCGGCCGCTTAGGCACGTGTGTGAAACTCTTGTTCGATGGACTGAGTGAAAAATTTAGATGTGAATCTAATGCTGACTGTAGTGTAGTAGATAAAAAAAAGAAAGGATCGCTGAGATGGTTTGGTGATGTGGAACATAGGAACGAACAGAGGATGGTAAGGAAAACATATGAGACGTGTGCTGAAGACACCAGGAATAGATGTCGCCCTCAGAAGATAAACCAAATATAGGAGGATGGAATTGGAAAAAGTTTCAACAACCAAAGAGCGTGCACGAGTAGATGTATGAAAGTGGACAAGACAAAAGTGGTGTCCCAAGAAGAGTGTGGCGTTCTATTCTCTCTGCCTACTCCTTCGGAGAAATGGTGTAATGGTTAGGTAGTTGAATATTTTTATTTTGAAACTAGCTAATTATTGGAGAATTTGATAATTAGTGATGTTTTGTTTATTTTAATTATTAAATTCGGGAATATAAATTTTTGTGTCAACTTGTTTACCATTTATTAAAATAATTGCTCGTTTTTAAAATTAATTACATTTGAATGCAACTTTTTGAAAATGTGTGGGATGTAATAAGTAGCTTCTTGATGTAGTGGTTATGACACTCGCTCAGTGATCCATCTCGCTGGTTCAAGCCCCATTCCAGGTCACCAGCAAGTTAGTCCTATTTTTAATCCTTTAGTTTAATTTGAAAAAAGTTTAGATATTGATTAGTGACATGTATTCCGTGTTTTTTCGGTGGTCGCATATCTATATTTAATTTAATAAACAGTTTTTAGAACACGATAACTCCCGCAAATCTTATTAGACTTTTCTGAAAGACACCCGGAATCTCGGATAAGTTTATCAATAATTCTTATCCACCATATCTTTTCAAAATGGCAGCTATTAAAAATCTTAAAAAATCCTATGTCTGTTGATAATAGACCTAGAGAAGAAAGTAAAAAAGGCAGTTACGCGTTCTTGCAAAGTGCTGGAAGGTTTGTTTTATAGGAAGAAGCGAAAAAACCTAAGTCTTTCGAACGGTTCACATGAATCTAAAATCAACTGAGCTATTCTTACAATCACTAGAAATATGGAGAAACTAGTAGAACGTTCTCGAGGTATCGCGAAATCAACGTTTTGTTTAAAAGGCGAGCGGGCGAGCTGCGACAGTTGTTGTTTATTGTGACAGTTCGGCGATTTCATGGCAATTCAGTGTGCAACCAGCGACCATAAATAGAGAGTACCTAACAGGCATTTGGAAATAAGTAGGATTACTTACGTGCGAATTGACATGAATTAGAGTGAACCCGTGTGAAATAATCTAGAACAATTAGTGTGAATTTAAGAACGATGCTCCGATTAAATTTATGTCTAGTGTCATTCTGGATTTATTAAAATAATTAATAAATTGATAATTAATTTCTAGTGTTTCACTTGCCTCCTACAGCCGCGATTCCGTGACTATAGTATTATGGCCGCAGATGGAGGGAAGATTGTAAATGTTATGTAAGTAAAATGTAAGTACATAAGATAGGTAGGGTGGGATCAAGGGAATTCCCAATTAAATACCGAAAATGGGATGTTGAAGGTGCCCGACATGCGATGAATTCATTCGGCCCCCACGAGGCACGCGTGCCCGGGTAATCCATAATAGTCACCTAGCACCATTAATTCAATTAATTACTTGAACCTAGCAATGTTATGTAAAACACAACGTGACGAATTCCAGAAAAACTAGGTTTAAATAGTGATGTAAACAATAATATTGTAATTAAATGAATAAAAATAACTTTGTTTAACACCACTTATATTTATTTTCAAATCCAACCGGGTTTCGCTACGACCGTAGCTTCTTCAGGGAGAATTTCAACTAATGTATATTATAGATGTCTCACAGAGACGAAACTGTAGTTTTTTTAATGGGAAAGTAGGTATAGAAGTCTTTTGTGTGTGTGTGTGTGTGTGTGTGTGTGTGGGTGTGTGGGTGTACATAGGACTTATGACCTATCGTACGGTTGGCCTAAGTGATCACCTTACACAATGTAACATTCGTCACTTCCACCCATGATAGAATATACCATGCCTACTAATTTTTTTGGAAGTTATATATGTTTGAATTACATGCCACACTTCATATATGCATTGTAACAACCTTTCCATGCGGCCTGTACAAAGCCATTTTCATTCTCCTAAATTCCCACACACGTCGTTAATGTCACTAAGGAGAAAATCTATAATTGATTTTACGGAATTTTTGAAAGCAATATACTTTTTCTGTGTAATGAAATTCATCCGAATCACTAACATTACACTAGGATACGCCAGGAAATATTATTTCCTATTTTTATTAAATTCCTTTTTTACCAGTATTTTCATTCAGAATATTTTGAAATATTCAGAATTTCAACTGTTTAATTTTAACAGTTAAAATTCTCCCTGAAGAAGCTACGGTCGTAGCGAAACCCGGTTGGATTTGAAAATAAATATAAGTGGTGTTAAACAAAGTTATTTTTAATTATTTAATTATAATGTCTCACCACCAACTGTTTGCTTCCTTCGAAAATAATATTGTATATCATGCCTACCTTGACCAGTGAGGAGGCACTATTATCAATGATAAATATAAAATGTAAATGTAAATAATAAATGTAGAGAAGAGAATGACAAGGAAGTTATGTGACGCAAGCGTTGATGGTACCAGAAATATATGGGTATGGAGAAGTAGGAGTAAGACTTTATCCATTTGTTGCTTAAAAATTTCCGGCTTAAAATTTATACTTCATAAATTTTCTAAATTTAGGTAGACTAGACTTTTAGTTTTAGTTACTAGATGTTATTGCACTATCTAATAGTATAGAGAAAAGATACACGGTGGTTATGTAATTACGACAACCAAATCAATCAATTCAGAACTTTTATTCACTGCCAATTTTTTTGAATTGTGGGGATTTCTTATTGTAGATCAATGTGGAAGCCAAAATCAATACCAGCATTTTTATTAACCAAAATAATTTTATGTATTATAAAAACGAGGAGAGAATGGTAAGACAGGTGTGTGAGGCCAGAAATAAAGGGTGTTCGCATTTAGAACCTGGCATTTAGTGTGGATAAAATAAATGTGTATCAGGATAAAATAATGTGGCCTTCGTGATGGAAAAGCAGATTGATGGAAAGTTAATTAGTTTAATTTTTTACGCCATAACAGGCCACGATACGCTGTTACTATAGTGAAAGACCCCTTTTTTGAGCGTATTATATATAATTAGCACAAAGTATCCACGCAGTTCGAGGTGAGAACTTCCAGTTTCGATCTATTTGACAATTATCGGCATGCGGCGGCTGCTAATCTCCATCTATTTGACAATTATCGATACACAGTGGCAGTTAATATTTACCATATTATATATTTTTAATATGCTAATAATACTGTCTCTCCATCAATCCTTGTATCCCTGACCCTCAGAGACAGTGAAAGGGACGGTGAGCACGGCCACTTATGCATTAAAAAATGTCGAAATGGGTGGCGAATGTGTATGGCCGATATGAGAGCTATTGCCCATAAAACGGCCGTGTTGTGACGCTACCAAATCGAACCAGTGTCATAGTCACTAGACTACGAGAGCGAGAGTCGTGTATTTGGGATTCGAGCGTTTAAAACTTTTGCTGTCGAAAGCGGATGACTATCTGGACGCCTCTGAAAGGTTAAACTCGTGTAGTCTTCAGCACTACACGTGGATACTTTAAACACCGATAAATTGTTACACGATTGCGTGGCCCAGAAGCGAGTTGTGTCCATCCACATAATTTAGATCCCTCCGAGAAATTTCTTCGGAACGTTTCAATCTGATCGAGTGATGTCCTCGGGGTGTTGTTAGGCGGAGCAATCACGGCTCGAATCCCATTCTTTAGACGAGATGTCCGAATGCAATCTCGGGCAGCATCACGCCACGGCCATTAGGAGCCGGACCGAACCGGATCTTCCGGCGGGGGTGGTGGTGCCGCCCTGCACGGCCGGCGGAGATTAGCGGACAATTCAATTATGCTTTCGCTGGGTCCAGCTGAGAAATTCAGGGATTTTAAAAAGGAATTAGATCGATTTTTTGATTAAATTTGCAACATTCATTGAGAGGTCCGGCGCTAGAATGAATATCGTATGGGATCTACTGGGAGAGGCAAATGATAAATTGATTAGAGTTTTATTAATTGAATATAATTATGTAATAAAACAATAAAAAAATACTTTGTTTTACCGACTTATTCTTTAAAAATATCAACATGTATACTAACAAAAAAAAATAAAAAATCGACATTAAAAAAAAATATAAAAACAATGCACGGGAAATGAATAAATAACTAAGAACTAACATGAAAATAAATTAAAAAGAAAACTATTTGTAAAAAGGACCCGGTTATTTATAATATTCAATTTAATATTAATCCTTTTTTTTTTTCAAAATTTTTAATTTAGCCGACAGTAAATCCTTATTAATATCAAAAGAATGATCCGTACCCAAAAGATGATTCACAAATTTGGAATAATTATTGCTACTTAGACACCTTAAGTGTTCCTTAAATCTAAAATTAAAATTTCTACACGTTATTCCTATCATCATTAAACATATTAATAAATGCCTAAAATTTGTAATAAAAACAAAAAAAATTAGAATAAGAATTTTTTAATCTAACTTTAATACCTCTATGTCTAAACAAGTGGTCACAAATTCTTGTACGATAAAGCAAGGAAAAAAATATCGACCAAAAAAACACAATAATTTCGTTGTCTGTCTGTCCATCCGTCTGTCCGTCTTTTTGTCTGTCCCTGTAATTCGTGTAACTTCCGTAATTTCTTAAGAATTCGCGGCTAAAAAAACGAAATTATACGGCTGGAGAAGGGGCTTGAACCCTAGGGTTGCAGGTTGCAGCTAGTATAAAAAAAATTACAATCATTACAAATCACAATAAACACCCGATTTTCTTAAAGAATTTAATTTCGATTTCAATAAATGAGTGGTGAAAACAATGTATATATTTTTTAATTACATTAATAATGTCACCACTAAATAATTTTTCTCTTTTTGAATATTTTTTCAATAATTCACTTAAATCAAGCTTTAATAATTTTCTTAAGCCACTGGACCCGAATTTGACTATCTATCTATTCCTCAATTCAAAATATCTCGCACTAATCATTCTTCTAAGGAACATTTCATCGCTCTTGATATTCGCACGTTTGTGGTCGTACTTATTTCCGAACACCCGTTAAGTTCTCGTTGGTATCTTTGACTTACACTAAACATCTAAACAAACCGTTTTAGTGAACATGATTACAATTCGCGAATGGTCCCGTATAATCCTATGATTTCGACAAATATCTAGTTCAAGTTATTTCAAATATCAAGCAGATTGTTAAAAAAAATCAACTTGTATTCCTATTATTTTGGACTCTCGTGACGGTGTTAAAACTAATACAACCACAGACCGCCAAAATATAATGACGTGAACTAATGTAAATTTCTTGCTACACGGTCTGGTTCCACGGTCGGTTCCAATACGTTTGATTTATTAAAAAAACGTATAATATCTTGGTAAATAAGTGGCGGTCAATAAAAAAAATATGTTGTTTATTTGAAAAGCGTCGGTTTGGAACGATAATTAAAAAGTTCGGTTTGTTTACTACGATATTTAATTAAATATACGCGAAAAGGGATATTCTTCCGCTGTGACTAATACCCTCGTCCGAAGAAGTGGCTTGGTTCATCTCTGAACAATTTTATACACTGTGAATACAATTACAAATTTCTCAATAATTTCTTCCTAAAATTAGGTCAAAAAAATGTGAAAAAATAATACAAAATTTGTTTATCGTTTCGGAAGTATGTTTGTAAGACTCCATAATCACACATACGAAAATCATATAATATATGTTTTATACATTTAAAAATTTGAGTAACAAAATAACATAGGATATTGAAAATTGTCTCACTGTTCGTCAAAGCGTTCGCCTAATGACAGCTGATGTGCAGTCATGATGTGCGGCCCATGTCTGCCTCGTTAGGTGAATACTTTTCTCAAGACAGACATTAATTTGTAGGAATAATATGTCAGACCCTTCGTAGAAAGATATATTCAGAAATCTTTTACAGACCGATACAATTTATAATCACATTTTAAAAATACAAAATTATACAATTCATGATGAAGACCTCACCATGACTATACCGCTCCCCTTGGTCCTCCAAAATTTTTTGTCATGCCACCCTCACTGTTCCGAATAATCCAGCAATCCGTAATTGATAATAACCAATGACAAATAATTCAGCAATAACCAATTCCTTCCATCCAATATACACATATCTATTAAAGAGTTCGTAATTTAATGTTACTCATTCCAAACTTGCGTGATATTTTGTATATTATGAATAAAAGGATAATAAATAAAAATGAATGAAAGCAGGTGGTTTTAAATCTCTTTTAACTATGTCGAGTTCAAACATTAGCTTTGGTCACTTAGTAATTTAGAACCGGACAAATCCGGATATATCGTTTCTTTCCAGCAAGTCTCCATCCATTCTAGTTTAAGTGGCCTCAGTACCTGATGAACATTCTCGATAAACAGATAGTTAATTCGAATTAAAGTTTCAGCAATGTTTTTAGAAATTGAGAAAAGGGACTTCAAAGTTAATTTTTTCCAATATTTGGACTATCATGAAAGAAATCTATGTCGAATATTACAAATTAATTTAAAACAAGTCAAATACAGTGATGAAAACCTTGCGAAAATTTTAGCCGGAATTTTTCATTTTAAACGATCGTTTAGCAATACGAACAAAATTTATTGCTTTTTGTCATAGCTTCTCTTGCGTTTTGTATAACATTTTTGTATAGAAATGTATCAAAATAAAAGTCATTCATTAGGTTCCATGTATTGAAATTGATTTATTTATAAAATCCTTGTTATACAATTTATTTTACACATAAACATGTGGATCATTATAATGTATATCAATTTAATTACAATATTATGTATTTATCTAAATACACATATTTGAATTCCATTTTGTGGATTGCCACAACTCAACTAGGCATAGCCTGTGCGTAGCTAATTGTATCCTGTTATATGTTATGGTTTTTCAAAACTAATGTTGGATAAGTTTGTAGAAGTTATATAATGAATATATTGATGGAGGGAAGAAAAAAAAATATTCGTCAAAGTTTTTAGTATGTTTGGAAATAATATAAATCTAGTAAAACAAACAAAGAATATAAATAAAAAAAACAAAGTAGTATGGAAGTGATATTAACTTAGGGTTGATTCGGAAGTTTATTGTGTATTTGATGTAGAAAGGAAAGTATCTATGTTAATAAGTATTTATTTTTAAATTGATAAATTACCAAACCAAGGATTTTTTAGAAATGAAGAAAATTGCTCCACTTATTCGGTTTTATATGACTGTTTGGATATGTGACATGTTTTTTTTTTCAATAATATAAATAATATAATAAGTAAGCGATTTTCTTTAATTATTAAAAAATATTATTATTTATGTTTTAATAAAGACTGTTTTTTGAAAATAAATATTTTTGTGCGTTATTTTTTAAAACATTTTTATATTTTTGGTTATTTCTTATTTTTATAAATTAAAATATTGAATTTTTCTATTTTAGACTATCTAAAAATAAACTAAATCTTTGTTCATAATACTAATTTCAGCTATATAATCAAGACACAACTTTCAATAATAATAATGAAATTTTAAATTGCCTTTCCATACAAAACTGTGAGAAAGTGCTGAATTTCGCTCACATTGTCAAACGATCGCCTTAAATATTGACAGTGATGGAGAAAAGAGAAAAATGTTATCATTAAATTCGAATTTATATTTATTTGAGAGATAAATTGATTACATTATGGTGGAATTATGTAACAAATTGATGTTAAATAAGTAATTATGCGATAAACTATAATTGTGATTGTAGTATTGACAATTGTTATGTTAATTGGTTAATGTTATTATTGGAAATTTGGAGAGCAATACCTGGTACACTAGAGTCAAAGTCTTCTATCGTTAAATCACACTTGTCAATCATCATTAATATGCCTTAGTATATCATAAATATTTATCATTACTAACATATTTCTAAATGTGGAGACCTGTAATTGGCCATCTATATTGTATCAATGTTTTCTATGCTTTTTTTTCTGTGCTGTTGGTCTTCCATAAACATTAAATAAATAAAAAAAAAAAATCATTACAAATAAACGCCAATCGATACACTAACGATTTATCTCATCACTAAGAACATGATATCCATTTTAGTAAAATACACGATATCTACAATAATCCTGTTGATAATTTACGTAGCTAATGTGAATAGTGGGCTATCAAAATAAGCTATGAAAATAGGACTAATTTGCTGGTTTTCTGGAATGGGGTTCGAACCACCAACCATCAGATCACTAGGTGAATGTCATTACCATTAACCAACTTTTCTACTATACTTATTTTTGCACTATTTTATTCTTTTAAATATTATATTTTACTCCAATATTTTCTGTTAACCAAAGTTTTTTTTCTTTTTTCTGTGAATTTATTATTGATTGTAATGTATACTTTTAAAGGCTTCATAGCCTTGTATGTTAATAAAATAAAATAAAAATTACTTAGGCGTTTACGTGCCTAAATATAGATTCATAAATTTTGGTTTGTTACACTTTGAAAAAAGTAATTAGTCGGAGAAAAAGTCGGGACGACCACGAAAGACCGCGCAGGACTAATGAATATACTTTGAATGATGGTATTGGCAGTAATTGGTTTCTCATTCTTTGTTGACGATCGTAATATTCGGTGAACATTTGAGGGTCTTTAGATCATTATAATAATTAGATAAATCAAACTGCAAAAATATCACCACGTAGCTTGTTACAGATCCAATAATCTGAAAAAAAGTGTTTACATGAAATGAATGCTCTTAAGAGAATATCGTTTTCGTATTATCATTACCTTTGTGTTTTTGTGATCACATATATTTATATTTTATAATAAAATGTAAACAATAAAGTTTTATGTAAAAAAAAATCAACCGGCTTCGAAAAAATAATTTTCTTTAATCGGTGTAAAGTATCTCGATGGAATGGATACGTGTGTATGCGCGAGCAGGGTGGAAGATGCTGGAATGCTTGTGTGACAGCAGGAACATACGAGGCGAAAGGTCATTCTAGATTAAGCGTTTAACTAGGAAGGACGCACTGTCGCGCGAGATAACCTTGGAAAATAATATTTTTATTATTTCATTTACTTCATATGTGCTTCACATGCTTCATGCACATATGCTTCAACACGCCAAGAAGCACAATTACAGAAGCGAAGTACATCAAAAAACACCCACGCTTGAGTAAAGCACATAGATTAATTTGACCTCATCGGGAATCGAACCCGGAACCCTCTGTGTGAGAAGCCAGTGTCATACCCGCTGGGCAACGAGGGTCGCCCCAATATTGTTGTAGGTATATTGCTGAATAAACTCGTTAAGTGACTCCGGCATTTTATTTAGAAGACCAGAAACCCACAAGAGAAAAGAGCAAATATTACAATAAGAGTAATGAAGACTAAACCTATAGGTACATAAAATTATTATCTTTTTTTAACGCTTCAGTAGGCCGGAGGACCAATCACAGAAGCAAAATACATCACAAAACACCCACCCTTGAGTAAATCACATAGTTTAAATTGTAACCTCACCAGGAATCGAACCCGGAACATGAATGTTTTAAAAAAAAAATATAGGTTTATCCAGGGTTATTTGGAAAACAATAAAAATCTCGCAGGACTATGTTACTGCCTTGATTCGAAAATGTTCTAGCAGCCATGAACTCAATCATAAAACATGAACATCAATAGTTATGGAATTATGTAATATCAAAGTTTGCATTTTTTTCTTATTGACTCGTTTTTTTACAAAACGTTGACTATCATTAATGTAACTTACGTCGATTATGAAAAATTAATTCATTTCAATACAAGTTAAATAAAATGATAAAAACCCTGCAGAAATTCCAATTGTAATGTTTTCCAATTGGAATTGGAAGGTTTTTATTATTTAATTTGACTTGTACTAAAGGGAATGAATTGTTCGTATCAGACATAAGTTACTGTATTGATGGTGCAACGTTTTACAAAAAATAAGTCAGAAATATTGAAAAAAAATGACAGTTTTGATGTCGCATATCTCCATAACTATTGGTCATGGTAGCTTGAACATTTTCGACTCACAATTAAAGCAGGAATATAGTCCTGCCAAGTTATTAATGTTTTCCAAATAACCCTGTATATTTAAGAAATAATTCTAGTACCCGACTGAATAAACTATAAAATTGGTATACTGATATACGAATAATGTATGGAAAAATGATCTTTATGATTAAATTAATTGCAGGAAACATTTTTGGGAGGCACAATCCAAGAATATGGTCATTATAACAAATCTTTTTGAAAGTAAATATCCTCCATATGACTGAGGCTTTTAATTTCAAAACAAAAAAGAAATAGAAAATGTATCGCGTATATTAATTTTAAAAGGAATAAAGAGTATTTTAAAATTGGTGATTTAAAAAAATATCGTATAATTTTTGACAAAATTAAATTTTTGTTTTACTTACTGAACTCAGAAAAGTGAAATCAAGCGGAAACAGTCCACAAACGTGAAATGTCACTCGGTTGTGTAGAATTTGTAATGAAAATAACAACACCTGGAAAGAAAATATGTGTTATATATATAAATATATATAAATTAATTTTGCGCAGTATTTATTAATTCTAAGTATTTTATTTCATGAATATTTAAACTCCATTATTTTGGACCAATAAGTGGTTGGGATTCGAGCCTCTTCCCACGAGGCCACCATTTCTAAGTGTTGTTTCTTATTTTTTTAATTGTCTTATTTCTCACAGTCTAAGCTTACTTTGAAAGTAGCAAGAATATTGGTGTGATGTGTAGGTACACTGTACACGTCTCATTTAAAAAATGTAATTCCTTATTAGTTATAAAAATACTCTCAGAATGATAATGAATCATTTAACATGTGAATTGTATTTCGTAGATTGATTGAAAGCAGAAAAATTTTACACAAGTACTTATTCAGAAGTAATGCCACAAGGGGTATTTAATGTTCATACATCACTTTTATCCTTGGCATCAATTCGATGACATCTCTCAAGGCGATGTAAAATTCTTGCTGACTGATGTTGCTGTAAAACAAATTGTTTGAGACCTTTATATCCCGTCGAGAAATAAATTTTACACATATTAATATTTAATAAATTTTACATTTATTTCTTTACAAAAAAATTGAACCGAAGCAAAATTAATACCAGCTATCGTATTTCTCTCACTGTTTTAAAACTGGTAAAATTCCGCTCTTAAAAAAATGTTTCCGGCTCCCCCTCCAATTTATAGTATGAGCAAGTTTGTGAACAAAAAAATAAAATTCATTTTTAATTCAGACAAGAGATAAAAATAAAAGTTCTCGAAATTTATGAAAATCTTTAAATGTTTTAAGACACTTGAAGAAATGAAAATACAATATAGAGAAATAAAATGGCGAGTCAAAAGAGCGACCATCTTTTTATAATATTTTCTCTATATTGAAATAAGAACGATACACAATGTTACGTGAATTTTTTGTGAAAAATATTTTTTTATGAATATATTATACCTACAACATCATTTTTCGCAGAGAACTTAGTGAGTCTATTCTATGAGTCTCAATACCTACTTGCAAAATGACTAATGTATCAAAAAGAGAATCATCCACCATTAATTACGTTATAAATCATTAAAAAAAGTAACCCATAAAAACCTAGTTATTATTATACTCCCTTTCTTTGTAAAATATAACAACAATTAAAAACGAATTAAAACATATAACACAACACTAAACTTACAGTAATTTAATATATTTCTAAAATGGCAGATGTTTTGAGCTTTGATAAGACACTTAATGCTTTGAAGATTAAATTCTAAAAACATTTGTCAGTCAATTTAGATTTTCGACATTCGTAGTGAAGTACCTATTATGCATACCGACGGAGTAATTTAAATTTAGAAAATATTCCGCGACGTTATCGGGCCGCCGTAATCAAATTTTTATAATGATTCCAATTTGAAAAAAACAATAAAATTTCTAAAAATCCGAAATTATACTATAATTATTTATTTTTTTAACGAAAATTTGATAGATCTTTTTGATCGTCCCCACGAGTCTACTTGCCAAGTTTCAGCTCGATTGGATCACGGGAAAAGGGTCAAGTTTTTGTTGAGCCGACAAGCCGACAAGCCGGCAAGCAAGCAGACGCCACGAGTTAATATAATGGGAGTAAAAACAAATTTTGATTACCTTTTTTAAAACAGCTGATGTAAAGAAAATGATGGAAAGAGCTTGAAACAAGTCAAAACAAATGGAATATATTGAAGAAGATACCATACAATTCTGATCCGATTTATATGCACTGGAGAACCAATTGTACATTTTAAATGTTGTGATCAAAAAACTGTTCGCAATTATGAGGAATAAGTGAAATGAGTACGTTCGTTCGGTCTCCCTGCAGATAGCACAAAGCTTGTCGTACATTCGTGTCATAATTGCCAGGCTGCTGCTTCTTGCTCCAACAGGTGTCGCCCAATACAGTACGTCATTTGAGCTTGATTTACTTGTATGGAACTGCTTCAAATAGTTGTTCAGGAGTCTGAATCGATTCGCCAATATCCACGTAAGGCCGACATATTGAGATACACAGATTAATTGTGATATAAAATATATTCCATAAACGCCTTGTACAGGGTCCTTAATCGAGCAAAATATCTTCATTGCATTTTCAGTGATAGCATAGATCACTCCGATTACAAAAAAAAAGATAACGTATCTAGAAACTTTTTTCTGAATCTTATCATAAGGCACGGTTATTTTTATGATTTTCATTTCGTCGTCTATCTCACGAATCATGGATAGGAGAGAAATAAAGTTGGTTTTAAATGGAGTTATTGCCACCATTTTGATCATAGCTATCGTTCCAACAATAGTCTTTGCCAGACTTACGTAACATAAGACTAAACTGCAAAGATAAATATCTCTGAAATTGGACAGAGGAAGATAAAGAAGAAATCCATATGTAATCATTACGATGATAATATTTATATTGGAAATGATTTTGTCATATAAAGTAGATTTTTTATTGTTCAGTGAAAGTTGTCCAAACAATTTTGATAAAAAGATTATTTGCCAAAATGCGGTGAAAACAGTATGTCGCTGTTTTGATTTTTTTTCCATCGTAGATTCGATCAAAATTCTGCTTATCTCCGATATATCGACGAGTACTTCGTTTTCAATAGTAGAATTGTTAAAAATTATCAGATTTTGAAGCACAACCGATCGTACTCCTATCTGAAATGGTAAAGGGTAAAAACATTTATCCTACATTTAGCTACGTAAATATTTAAAAGGTGTGTTAACGTATTGAATACGAAACCTTTGAAAAGACTTCGAATGCTGAATGTCATAAATATTTACACAATCCCGAAATGAAAGTTTTCTTGAGAAAATATAACGCGTATTTACATAATATATTTTTATGATTTCTGTTGTCAGTTACTTTTATTTACCCACTGGTTGTGTTATGAAAATTCTATAGAAAACCATAATACTTACAATCACGTGCGTGAATAAGAGTGTGGATATAAAAATGTACTAAATATTGCAGGAAATATTGTATAATCGAACAACTATCATAATCACGGTTTAGTTTATCACTAGTTGCTACCCTATCAAATAATATGTATCTTCCATATACATTTACCATTTTACTGGTTCTCAAAGCTTCATACAATACCCCCCTTTATAAATATTCGTTTTTTATCAAGTCATGTCTTAGGCTTAGGCATTTATTAAAAAAATTAAGAATTGTGAAACATTATTTTAGTATACCTACGCTTAACAAATTTTTGTTTACTATATCTTTGGGGGAGAATAAAACGTCTACTTTTGGTATAAGATTAATGATTGTATAGGATTCTAGTTTATAGGTCTAGTGTATAGGTGAATGCGTATCAAAAAGATTACGGTTATGAAGATCTAGACATATCGTACAGTATCGCGAAGTGTATTGAGTAAATTGTATTTGTGAGATGTAAGCATGTAGCAGGGTTGATCATGAGTTGAAGGCGTCTCTATAAAAAGGGTCTATATGCAAAAACAAAATTTTACGGGAGAGAAGAGAAATGAAATAAATTACCAGAATCTCCGATTTTTTTCATTTTCTAAAATTCACATGCCTTTTATTTATGTTTTCTTTGTTTTTTCGTGTATTACGCAATCCCAGTGACATCTTAGAACTGTCGGCATCCGTCATATTTGTTACTACCAGATGAATATAGACTCTTTTTTCACGTTAAATTTTGAGGTAGAATTTCGGCAAGATTGAGTTGAAATTATGGAAAATAAATACCGCGCATGGTACATATTGTTATATAGATCATTTTAAAATAATAAAATCGCTTTTTGACCTGATGTACTGTATAGACCCTTTTTATAGGGACGCCTTCAATTTGTGAAAATTAACATCTACGGTCGTACTGTAAGGGACCACAGTCCGGGTACAGAATCCGGGCCCGCCGCGTGGAGTAGAGAAGAGATAGAAGCCACAGGGCTTACGACCTGTCGTCGGCAGATTTAAGGATCCCTTACGCCATGGCTACTGTGCTTACTGTTGCACTGAATTTATAATATAAGTAACAATCGGATCTTATTTAATTATATACGCGAACTATACTTGATTGGAGATGGCACAATTAAGCTGCCGATGCACTGAACGTCGCGTCGGTATAAAAAATAGGTGAGGCAGTCAGCATGCGGGCGCCCGCTCATCTTTAGAATGATAGGGTTCATGTGAAGTCTGTGGTAGTGGTATTTAAAATACCATAATTTTACGATTAATTTCATGTGATCCTTTTTGCTTCTAACCTCATACGCCTCTCGAGCGCATCAATCTTTAATAACTCCTAAACTAGGTATGATACGCACATGCACAGCTGCCGATTGAGAGTGCTAGTGGATGACTGAGTTGGCTGAATAGGACAAATGCGTACGCGCAACGGATAAAAAGAAACAGTGATATTACGTTTCGTTGGGCGCCTCTGCGACGTAGGTTATCAATCTAGGGTTAATCTAACTGTAATGGAAGCTTAAGATTAAATCGACAATGGAATGTTAGTGTCTTCTAAAGAATCCAAAAATAGTTTACTAATGTAACACTTTTCTTTAATTTCTTGTGTTTTTCACAACTTAAGTCTACTGGCAGAAAGCAATCAGATTGACAGATTGCTGTTGCTAAGCTCTGCGGGCGACTGTACCTACCTAGGTAGTGGCCGGCCGTAGACAGTTTTATTAGGATTGATAAAGTAGAAAAAAGAACAGTGCACTTGTATATTTTATGTTATACGAAGATAAGTATCCTTATAAGGGAAGGAGACAAATTTTAATTTTGATATTTATTACTCAACGTATCCCCCTTTCAGCTTAATATTGTGATGGCTCCTCTTCTTCGCCTTTCTGCTCGATCCTACCCCTAACTGAGTTTACGCCTTGTTAGAGGCAAACAAGCTATCTATCTACGTCGGGTGAAGGCTCTACGGTTTTTAACGTAGTATTTCCAAACACCCTCGCTTTATTCAAGACCTCCCCAGTTCACGTTGTGTAATTTTTTGTTTCGAACTATAGGGGATGAATTGGTTCTGTGGTAACCCTAACGCAAGCTTTACTTAAATTAAATACTGGGGTATGAAGTTCGTGAATGTTCATGGAAAACGCAAACAAAACTACCTAGCACGTCAATTAAGCCCTACGGTGCAATTGCTAAACATACTATGTTCCGTGGCCCTATATTATTTACCTATCATTCCTACGGACTGAAACCACTGCATCTGGTGTAGCTGCGCTTCCAGAGTGCGCGATCCTCTGCTCCCACGCCCTCTCCGCTCGATCCCCCATTGTCCTACCTGTATGGGATCGACCGCCATCCACTGGAAAGGTTAGTAACGTGCCGTTATCACATGCGCATGCACATATAGAGTACATAGATCCCCTGAAAGCCCTCGAGTCCTTCGTAGCCGCTCCTATGGATGATTCCGTCTTCGACGCCCTCGCTGATTAATAATTTTATCTTCCGCCGTTATCTCGCTGTGCTTATTCCTTACGATCTTTTATATTTACTCTGCATTATTTTTACATCAATTACATTGTTACGTTTATTTACTAGCCGGCCTAGGTTCCGTCACCTGTATCTGGCCCTATGTCTCATTCTAGTGGTACGGTGGGTTCTAATGGATAAAGGGGGTGTGGGAGGTATGTATAAATGTATGTGTACGCGAAAAATGTGTTTGCTTTAAATTCGGCCCCTCCATACCCAAAGGCTCATCGGTGACTGATCCCATCTTCCTTCTCCCGACACGAGTTCCGGATACGTTGACCTGAGCCTGGATGCGCCTTTTCATGTTGGGCCTCTTCTGTGCAAAGTACCGCACCATCCCTCGCGTCAGTGTCTGGCGTCCGGGCTCAGAGCCAGTTTGCCCCCCGAATTCCAACTCCTCCAGGTTAAACTAAGTTAAACTACGGTATATATACTGAAGCTACTGTAAAGATGGTCCCGGGCCACCTGTCAAGTCAAAAATATGCGAGTGGGGAGGGGGAGTTTCCTAGGCTCCCCAACCCTCGCCTGTGAGCAACTACAGCCCATTGGCCATTCGCGACACTACAGTGACTGCAATCACCCTCCCAGGTAGTACTTATTATAATCTGGTATGCATCAATACGTTCAATCCATTCCAGACGAGGGAAGACATCCGCACGGGTGTTGTGCCACCCGTGAAGAGCCCCCTCATACACTACGTACGAATAGATACATACTAATAAAATATAATATACATACATATACTTACATATACAATACATAAATAAATACTTGTAATGGTTGGTTGCCATGTGGTTTCACGAGGCCATGACCCCTCGTATTAGTAGATGGAAAGGTGGATCTGGACAGTAGGGATATGCCTAGCCCCTGGCCAGGGATGTCGGTGTATTTTCTCCAAATGGTGTACAGCTAGAATCCTGCCATCGATGATGATGGGATCTGCCTAATTTTCTCCGACTGATGTGTAACTGGAACCCTGCCATCACTGATGAAGATGATGTTGTCACTATCGAAACGTCACCTGATGATATATAGCTGAACCACCGCTAGTGATGATGATGATGATGATGATACTATCGTAACGTTTCCTGACGATATATATCTGAGACACCGCTAATGATGATGATGATACTATCGGAACGCCTCCTGACTATATATGACTGGGACACCGCTAATGATGATGATGATGATGATACTATTGAAACGCCTCCTGACGATGTATAACTGGGACACTGCTAATGATGATGATGTTGATGATACTATCGAAACGCCTCCTAACGATATATAGCTGAACTACCGCTAGTAATGATGATGATACTACCGAAACGCCTCCTGACGATACATAGCTGGGACACCGCTAATGATGATGATGATGATGATACTGTTGAAACGTCTCCCGACGATATACAACTGGGGCACTGCTAACGATGATGTTGTTGATGATACTATCGAAACGCCTCCTAACGATATATAGCTGAAACGCCGCTAATGATGATGATGATGATACTATCGAAACGCCTCCTGACTGTATATATAACTGGGACACTGCTAATGATGATGATGATGATGATACTATTGAAACGCCTCCTGACTATATACAACTGGGACACTGCTAATGATGGTGATGATGATGATGCTATTGAAACGTCTCCTGACAATATATAACTGGGACACTGCTGATGATGATGATGTTGATGATACTATCGAAACGCCTCCTGACGATATAAAGCTGAACCACCGCTAGTGATGACGATGATGATGATGATACTATCGCAACGCCTCCCGACGATATATATCTGAAACACCGCTAATGTTGATGGTGATACTATCAGAACGCCTCCTGACTATATGTGACTGGAACACCGCTAATGAAGATGATGATGATGATACTATCGCAACGCCTCCCGATGATATATATCTGGAACACCGCTAATGATGATGATGATACTATCGGAACGCCTCCTGACTATATATGACTGGAACACCGCTAATGAAGACGATGATGATGATACTATTGAAACGTCTCCTGACGATATACAACTGAGACACTGCTAATGATGATGATGATGATGATACTATTGAAACACCTCCTGACGGTATATAACTGGGACACTGCTATGATGATGATGTTGATGATACTATCGAAACGTCTCCTGACGATATATAACTGGGACACCGCTAATGATGATGTTGATGATGATACTATCGAAACGCCTCCTGACTGTATATATAACTGGGACACTGCTAATGATGATGATGGTGATGATACTATTAAAACGCCTCCTGACTATATACAACTGGGACACTGCTAATGATGATGATGTTGATGATACTGTTGAAACGTCTCCTGACAATATATAACATCTCCTACGGTCTATTCGCGTCAGAGTGCTTCTATACCTTCTCGGGTGTCCCGCAAGGATCTAACCTGGGTCCATTGTTGTTCTCGATTTTTATCAATAATATAAAAAGTGTAATTTTAAACTCGCGCTTTCTGTTATTTGCGGATGACTTAAAGCTTTTCTTAAAGGTGTCAACTTTGGACGATTTTCATCTTCTCCAAACAGATATATCAAATATATGTGAATGGGGAAGACGAAATAAACTTTTGTTTAATGTTTCCAAGTGTTCGGTTACATCCTTCACTAGGGCCCAAAAAACTCTATTTTTTCGCTACAAAATGAACGACCAAAATCTGACAAGAACATCGAATGTTAAAGATCTAGGTGTTAAATTTGTAAGCAGCCTGACATTTCATGATCACATAGAGACGATCAGTGGTAATGCTCTGAGAATGTTAGGATTTGTTCTGCGTACTGCCAGGGTTTTCGAGAATACCCGCGTACTGAGAACTCTTTACAACTCCTTGGTGCGGAGTAGACTCGAGAGTGGCTCGATGATCTGGGGGCCACATGAGAGCAAGTACTCTCTTATGGTGGAGAAAGTCCAAAAGAAGTTTCTGAGATATCTCTACATGAGAGAGTACGGGCATTATCCTTGGCTTTACCCAACCGAGTTTCTCCAGGGTATGCTTGGCTACAATAGTTTAGAGACTAGAAGGAATGTGTATTTGATTACACACTTTTATCGATTGTTGCGCGGTATGATCGACAATACTGAAATTATGCAGAGCATTGGTTTGTATGTTCCTGATAATTACCTTAGACATCGTCAGCATAGATTGTTTCACATTCCAATATACAGGACCAACCTGCCGATGGTTATGCCTGTTGGAAAAGCTACAGCTATGCTGAACAAGATCGCTTTGGATATTGATATATTCCATGTGTCTGAGGGGGTTTTCCGAAGCAGAATTCTCCTACACCTTTGACCAGATTATACAGGTCACTTCTAATTGTTTAATAATAAATTAGTATTTTAATACACAATATGTATATGTGTGTGTATGTATGTATGTATATGTATATGTGTATGTATGTATACATATGTGTTTATGTATATGTGTATATGGATGTGTATGTATATGTGTATATGTATATTTTTAGATGTAAGTTAATAATATGTATGCATTGAACAGAATGTTTGTAATGTACATATTATGTAATAAATAAAAATTGAAATTGAAATTGAAAATTGAAATAACTGGGACACTGCTAATGATGATGATGATGATGATGATGCTATCGAAACGCCTCCCGACTATATATAACAGGGACGCGGCATATGAATAGACAAAAAAATACCTAATTGATTAATGAACCATTCAATCAATCAAGCAATCAATTAAATAAATAAATAGAAATGAATAAATAAGTTCGGCGTCGAGCACACGGGCCGCGCGATCCCTGGAAGTTCACACACATGCAGAGAAGGGTTAATTTGGCAAATTAACTCGCCCCTATTATGGTCAGTACGGATTCAACATGCAAACAACACCTGTGGAAAAACATATGTAAAGTTTACGGTACAGGGGTTAGCTTTCACTGTCGGCGCTTCTTCCGTCTCTGTCTGGGGTGTCGAACCCGAGACCATTCTTCTTAATCGTGCGCCACCTTTATATATCGTTATAATCTCAAAACGGAAAGAGGATGACATGACTTACCCATCTGCCGCCGGTTATATCCAGTCCAGTGCATCGTAATTTCACTTCATGTACCTCACTTTATACCTAAGGATTGCGGACACTTGCCTTGCACGCGCATACGATTCACAGGCCCCTAATTAACTATAGTTCGCGACCTAACCTTTGATCCTGCCATTACGCGCTTATAAGTTTCCGTAGCTGGGGCTTAGTATCCAGCCTCTGCAACTATACGGTGTATATACCTTAATCAAACCGAAACTAGACATTATTTTCTTTTCTTTAAATTTATATTCCTCGAGATACCGGAATTAGACTCTAGCTCGACAATTGTAAGTATTTATATATCTTAATAATACTGCAACATAGTCCTTATTTCCGTCTTACGTATCCGTACTTCCCGGGTCATCGAGACTAGACTCCAATTCTAATGATCATACTCTAATGATTATACGCACCGATATTTTTCATAAAACCCGTTACCCGTTATTTTCCGATGTTACATATTCTTATATTTATCCGAAATACCGGGATTAAGCTTTGAATCTAGGATTCCATCCATTTATAAGTTTTAACAAACCCATGAAGCAACCACTTGTCCACTTGTTGTTGTTAAAGAATTGATTGCTTCTATAATAAAACCCCACTAGTCTACATCTTTATAAGGTCAATACATATTACTTTTAGGGTCCGCCGATTTAGTTTTATTCTTAATATTATCCTTAATATAAATTTATTATCATCTCGAATATTTGATATCTACTCTCCGGCAAATTTTAATATAGTTTAAATCATTTTAATATAATTTATCATTTTAATATAGTTTAGGAATAACGGGATTCTGTAATTTCTACAAGTATAAACAACCCCAATCTTACCAAATCCATTTTATGTAGTGAAAGACGCGGGATTTATATTCTTCCTAAAATGTAAAATGAACCCGGTCTAGATGAAACATCCTTATTTAGTTTCAGGACAACGAGGTTTACGCGTTCCACGAGGAATATGATATAACCCGATCTAAACGAAGGTAATTTTATATAATTTTAGGACAGCGGGACTTACAAATTTCATAAAGTATATCGCGAAGCCAATCTAGGCGGAGACACTACGTATATTTTAAACAGAGTAAGAGTTTAAATTTTACCATCAAGTCTAATACACCGCAAGAATGTCCTAGGCATAGTAAACAAAATAGCGGTCAAAACTGTAGTGTTTCTATGTTCACACGTTTTAGCTCAACACGAATATTATAAGTTTCACAGTTATAATACAAGACGCGAATTTCTAAACGAAACATTTTAAAATAGTTCTAACCGAAACCTATGTTTCATATTTATTAAATGAAGGCGCGAATTCTAAACGAAACACTAACATTGTTTAAAACGGGACCCTATATTTATATATGCTTAAAATGAAACGCGGATTCTCGAACGAAAGCATTTTGTATAACTAAATGTAACGAAATCTTATATAGTTTATAAATAAGAAGACCCGGCCCCAGGCGGTTTTTATATATTTTCAATATAACGAGGCCCTACAACATCTTTATAAGTATAATACAACCCCGGTCTATCGAAACAATGTACTAGAAGTTTTTATATGTTTGAATACATGATATCCGTTTTTTTTTTATACCAGTTTTTATACGCGAGATTTACGTTTTCGTACAATACAAAGTAACCCAAATTATACAACCGCGAAGTTTACATCACTCCTAAAGTATAACCAGAACTAATTGAAACATTTTTTCATAGTTTAAGTCCGCGAGGCAAATATCTTTCATAAAATATAAAATAACCCGAATCAAATTAAACATATTTTTACCTTATAGACTTTCCCCAACGCGCGTAATAATCCCGGCCACATGAAACGTTTTTATATGTTTTAATAGCGCGGGACCTATGTTTTCCTATATAATATAAGATAACCCGGGCCGAACGGAAGCAATTTTATATACTTTATAAAATAGTGAAACTTGTACTTCTGTAAAACCGTAAATAAACCCCGACCCCCACGAGATTATTTTATATAATTTTTTAGAATAATGAAATTTCATACATCTGTAAAATTGTAAATAAGTCCCGATTCTCACGAGATTATTTTATATAATTTTCTAGAATAATGGAATTTATACATCTGTGAAATTGTAAATAAACCCCGATTCTCACGAGATTATTTTATATAATTTTCTAGAATAATGGAATTTATACATCTGTGAAATTGTAAATAAACCCCGATTCTCACGAGATTATTTTATATAATTTTCTAGAATAATGGAATTTATACATCTGTGAAATTGTAAATAAACCCCGATTCTCACGGAATTACTCTATATAATTTTAAACGAAATGAAAATCTAGATTATTATGGGCTGAACCTGATACCCCGCGAGATCAGCTATATATTTTTCACTAGACGTATTTTTAATCCCAGAATTTATTCGCTATAATTTTAACGGACTCTTACTATTAAACATAAACAAAAAAAATTATTAAAATAAACTAAATATTCTTTCGATAACTAAAATAAACCCGGTCTAATCGAAACATTTCATATAACGAAATATTATATGCCTTACAAATGTAAAAATTAAAATGAGACCTCGCGTATTTAGCAAAGATAGGTATTTTATAAGACTTATTTAAAATCGAATCTGTTAGTAACAACTCCTTTATCTTTTAACAACTTCCCGCGTGTTTAGCATAAAATAGGTATCTTTATAACGCACAGCTAGTTTCCGGAGATCCGCCAATACTATTCCTGTATACTTAGTAAAACGAAAATTAACTAAATTTGAACCCTAGCGGTTCCTGAAATTCTGCGAGTATTATTCTGTGAACCTAGTAAGACGATAAAAATAATTAACTTTATAGAACGTAGTGATTTCCGAAGTTCTGATATGCCAAATTAATTACCTTTATAAAATAAAATCAAACCCGTACTCTGAGTTAAAACCCTTTTAACAGGACCTCGCGTATTTAGCATAAGATAGGTATTTTTATAAGACTTATTAACAATTTCCCGCGTGTTTAGCATAAAATAGGTATCTTTATAACGCACAGCTAGTTTCCGGAGATCTGCAAATATCAGTTCTATATATGCCGGACTAATCAACTTAATAAAGCGCAGTAATTTCCGAAGTTCTAATATGCCAAATTAATTACCCTTTATAAAATAAAATCAAACCCGTACCCCCCTTTTCTTTTATCGTGAGCAATGTCGAAGAGTATAATTACCCGTACACCACTTTCACTTGAAGTTAAACTATAATTTTCAAACACTGGGACACTCTAACTCGACGGTAACAATCACTCACGGTTCTATCACTCAAAAAAACAACCGACGCGGATTTTGCACCCTCGTAGATGTCCACACCGACTGCCTGAATTCTGACTCCGCGTTACCTCTAATACCCCTCCCAGCAGCCAAAGGTCCTAAGTCGTGTGTTTCCAGGATTTTCAATATCCTACCTTTTTTGATACCCAAATCTTTGTTCCTAAGATTCAGTTTGGCAAAAAAAAACCATATCTCCTCTTGGATATGTCAGTTGACCCCACCTTCTGTTGCCGTCTCTGTCTCCGTCCCTGTGCCTGTTTTGGGACGGACTCAGTGGCTTCGGACGATTTAAATTCGCTTCACAAGCGCGATAATTAATTTTTAATATTTAATTTCTAAGTTCAGTCCATATTGTCGTTTGATCAACCGTAACCACAATCTATCGGGTACTCCCCTAATCATAGTTGATGTTTCTTCATTATCTACCATTATCATGTCCCGTTCCCTCGTATTTTCACTCGTCTTTATCGGAAATTTAACGATCCTTGGCTGCTATATCATTGTATCAATTTCCCTACACTCAACATGTACACACTGCATACCTAGATAAAACAATCGTTCAAAGGTACTATACCTAATTTTAAATTAATTTTGGGCGATCTTTTCTCGTGGATCATCCAATGAATCCTGTCTTATGCCCGCGGCTCCCCGCGCACAGGGACGTATTAGTCCCTCCGTTGCGGAATTTAAACATAATTTGTAACCATTTATTATTATTTTTATTGGCAGTAAGATTGATCCACAAAATAACTATGTTACATAGACAGTGAATATTCTCGAACAATATAATACTGGAAGAGTACTATTCGCTATAACACAATAAACTATTAATGTAAGTTAAAGTAAATTTTTAAATTCAGTGGAAAATTTTTAAGATCGTTTTGCTTTTAATTTTTCCCAAAACAAAATAAATAAATAAATAAATAAACACACAAATACACACTCACACAACCCCACTATTGGACATGTTTTTCTTATTCTTTTATCGATCGTATGTATGTGTCTTCGCGTAATTGGCCCAAAACTCTGTACATCAATTATTGTTTTTTCTTCAAAGATTGATTAATTATATGGCTGTAAGAAAACCAATAAATGAAAATAAATAAAATAAATAAGTAAATAAACCTCCAGTGCCGCAGGCAAGGCGTCGGATTAATTCAGTGCTTATTTATTGCCAAGGTACTGGACGCCTCCGCTGATAACTATATACCACTCACCATGTTCTTAGAGGTGTGTTGAAAGATTGCTAGTATCTGTCGAATCGGTCTCAAGTAGTTGTCTGTATTTGTACGTATATCATTATTACATGCTCTTGCTATATCCGTTCCACTTCATATTATTGTTCCTCCCGTCTTTGAATTTCTATCACACTATGTTCTCCTATGTTTTTGGTATTTATATACTTGCTTCTTCGCGTTATATTACATTTACTCCCAATTATATTTGTTTCATCTACCCATCCATCTATAAGATCCCCATACGCTTTTTCCTTTTATTACATGTGTATATGGGCCGCAAATTCATATTATTTTATTTACAATATTCTTATCTGGATACACTTGTTCCAATTATGTTCTGTGGGTTATTACTACCAAACCCGGTGAAGTCTGAGCTAGAATAGCCAATCGTATACTCGTTATCCGTTCTGATGAGACTACGCTAATGTCGGACAGGTTTGTAGTGATTACATAGCTAATATATTGTATCTATATTTGAGTATATTATTTTCTTGTCGTGCCATTAATATGCTTACACGTTATCGTTATCTCTTTCCTAACTATATATACCGTCATTGCGCAATTACCTATCTGTTGTAAAAGCCTGAAGAGCGTTAGTCTACAGATAAATATAATAGAATTATAGTTAACTTTTCTATCCGCCTACGTTATTCGACTCCCGCGAAACGAAAATGAATCATTATTCGCTCCTCGATAGAGCGTCAGTCTACAGATAAATATAATGGAATTATAGTTAACTTTCCTATCCGCCCACGTTATCCGACTCCCGCGAAACGAAAATGAATCATTATTCGCTTCTCGACAGAGCGTTAGTCTACAGATAAATATAATGGAATTATAGTTAACTTTCCTATCTGCCTACGTTATCCGATTCCCGCGAAACGAAAATAAATCATTATCCGCTCAGTTAAGGTCACCCCTCTGGTACATCGTATACGTTTAATCCGTGCTTCACGGCCAATTCCTATAAATTATTTATGGGGCGTTTTCCTCTCGCGATCCCCCGATTAGGACCTGCCTTCCTTACTTTTGCTCATATTCTGCTATCTCTTTTGCGCGGCAATCCACTTAAGAAGGCGATTAATGACATTTAAACGGTTTCAAAAACCCAGCAAAAAAGCCCATAATTCAGAAACCTCGTGGAACTGTCAATATCATCGTCACCTTAGAGTAGACGTTAATCGGTTTTTTAACGGCTCGAAACGCAATAACTGCGACCCAAATCTACGAAAACCGTGTTCAGCATTTTTTTATGGGCAGCACATGTGGACCGCTCGGACCGCATCGATCGTCAACCATTTGTACCAAACACGGCTTTATCACAAGGTTAATATGATTTATAAGAATCGAATAGTAACTGCCCGTAACCTATATCCGATCAATCGCTACTAACTCCCTCCCAATACTAGCGTTTCATCATTCCCAAATTTTTGTAGCTCCAATACTCCGCCAGGTGGGTTTAGCTCAATTTTTCCCGCGTAGCATTTAAATCATCTTAGAGTTCAAAATAAAAATAATAAAATAAAATAAAAAAAATCTATAGAAACAGGTGATTCATCACAATATTTACTTAGTCCAGCGATATTCCAACTTTTTCCAAAGTCATCCAAAAAGATGATTTATCGAACTCAATAAAATAGGCCTATCTTTCGGCGATAACTTTCTTGTTTGACGTGAACTGCTTTCCGTCAAAGCACTTTTTCATATTTGAAAAAAAATCTGGCAGTAATTTGTAGCGTTCCCAGAAAATCCCACAAAACGCTGGTCATGACCTTTTCGGTCGATGTAATCGATATAATCGTTTTCCTTGAAGTCCTTGACTATTTTTTCATTTCTTTGTAGTGTCGGATACATGTTTCTTCAATAGTCACGGAACGCCGCAAAAAATCTTTTAGATTTCTCTTAAAAATATTCTGATAGTGATCTGAAGTTGTTACGCAACTCCGTTTTCATTTCATTGTGAGCAAACGCGGCATCTATCTCGCCACTAACTTTTTTCATACCTAATTTTTATACAGGATATTTTGCATGTATTCAATAAATTGATATGTTTACAATGCCAGAAATCTCTTTGACAGATTGTTTTGATGATCTTTGATCTTCACCCGGCGGTTTGATAATACGATGTCATGGACTTTCTTGACCATATCCTCCGTAGTCACTTCAATCTGACGGCTTGGGCGCTTTTCATCTGAAATGTACGGCTTGAATTCATTAAATGATGGTAGTCATCAAAGGTGCATAGACCATATTTAGAAAATTTTTCTCAAAAAAGAGGCTAACTGATAATAGTAACTCGATTTACTGCAGTTGTGGTGTTTGAAGAACTACGTGCGTTCAGTTAGAGCGTCATGCTATGTGAAGATAATGAAGATTATAAGTTAATTAAGATAAATTATAGAAGTCTCACAAAGACGAAGTTATTTGTATGAGAAACGTGTATGAAAGTATTTTTATACTATGTATCAAGGCTTACAACATGCAACAGAATATATATGTGTTAAATAATTTGGAAGAATATCATATATACATTAAAAAGAATATTGTTTAATACTCCACTTTGAAAATATAGAGATATTATTACCAGCTACGAAATCTGTGTATACTTACTTGTTCATGAGAAAAGACTACACATAGTCCATTCAAATAAACAAAAGATTCTCAGATTTGGAAAATATATGTGTAGAACTTTAAAAAAATTGATTATTTGTGGATGTTCTAACGATGGAATTGGTGAACGTTGCATTATATAGAGTGATCACTTTAGCCAGCTCATACAGATTATAAGCCCTGTGCCATCATATAAAAAAGACTTCCATACACGTTTCCCATATAAATAGCTTAGTCTCTTAGACTTCTATAATTTATCTAAATTAATTAATCATCCCTCTGGGGACTAAATCCAGTAACTACGTTGTCAGAACATACATAGATATAAAAATATTATAATAAATATTATATAAATAATTTGCGTTGAGTTAGATGAATTGCGTTTTAGATGTTTTGTTTATATTTTAAGTATATTTTATTTTTATTTTTTACAAATATATTTTTTTTACAAGATAGAAGAGCCAGTTACTAATGGTGGATTTTTTTTCTTCTACATGAGTGACATAGACTCGTGTGTAATCTTATCTACAGTGTTTCAAATATTTCATCGGATTCTTCTGAAGTGAAGTAAAGTTCGAAGAATATTGTCAAATCGATTAGTGCCTGGATACAAATATTCGATTTCTTTTCTTTCGACTAAATTTAAATCATACTCAGGTAAGTATGAATAATAGAGATTGTAGAGTTACAAGTAAAAAAAGAGTATATAATGGTTTTAATAAGTTTTAATACATTTCGGTGTTGTAACTGTTTAAAATTATTATACAATATAATTATTATATTAGGTACATAGTTCTGTTACATCTACAGAATAGGTATTATTTGCCGAAAATATGTAAATCAAATTTGTTTGCATTATTCTTCTTAGTTTATTTTGAATTAAAAACATTTATCTTCCTTGGGTGTTTCGTCGAGTTCTTGTATCTATGATAATACCATATCAAATTAACATGTAATATCGTCTTTCTTATTATAATAATCTGATATATCAAACTGCAAAAATATAACGAGGAATGTGGACACGGAACCAGTTATCTGAAAAAAAAGAAGATATTTTGAAATTGAGGAATAACTTAGGGAGCGTCCATAAAATTCCATTTTGAACTATTTTGAACCCCTCCCTTCCCCATGTAGCCCTAACGTGGGTTTTGCTTTGACCCCCACCCCCACCCCAAGTGGAACCTAGTTTTTTCTCTATTAATTCCGGAAGACATTTTGTCTTCTGGAATTAATATAATAATGGAAGCTGTTTTCTATTGCAAACCGATCTGCGCAGATTTATCGATCGCATATTCTGTACCGTTTTATTTGAGGCAAATAAAATAAATGAAAGAATCGACTCTAAACCTTACCTTCCCCTTACGTAGCCCAACGTAGCAACGTATCAAACTGTTGGTTCCTACCCACATCGCTCCCACCCTCTTGATCATGCCACGTGGTTTAGGACGTTCCCTTAGAACAAATTAAATATCTGACGCGGAAATTGTTTTTCATTCGAGCAGTAGTCGTTTAACACAAGTCAAATATAACAATAAAAACATTCGAATTTCAATTGAAAAACATTCCAATTGGAATTTCTGTGGGGTTTTTATCATTTTATTTTACTTGTTTTCAAATGTATGAATTTCGTATCGTATGAATTCGAATCGTAATCGATATAAATTACTGTAATGATAGTTCTACGTTTTGTCTAAAATGTGTCAGGAATATCCAAACAAAACGCAAATTTTGATATTGCATAACTCCTTAACTATTGATATAAGTAAGGTCATGGCTGCTTGAACATTTTCGACTCATAATCAAGGCAGGAGTAGTCCTGTGAAGTTATTAAAGTTTTCCAAATAACCCTGTATATTTTTAAATCACAAGCGTTGCTAGCGATAATTTTTTTTTTCTCAACCTTATTGTAGGCTTCCGCGCAAGAACGCGCGGTGCTACTAAACATTTAAGGGGTTCGTAGGGTACAAATAGTTCTACCTACAGGAATGCGAGCTTTGAATAAGCATATAGATGTCTTGTATACTCTATTTCTTTCAAATGAAATGATATAACTCTCACAACAGCCATTCAGAAGACGTTAATCTGGCGCGCATTGAGCATCTCCTTGATACTAATTTATAATAATTAAATACCCTTGTTTAATAATTATTTTGAAAGTTTCGTGTTAAAAATGACAAAGATATGAAACTATGTGAAAAGTTAAAAAAAGATACAAAACAAACAAAACTGAGCAACGTGAAACAATGGCGTCTTCTGGCGAGAGCCTCAATCCTTCGGCCGAAAAATTGGAAGTGTCCAATTGTGCGCAAGATATTAAGATTTGTGTAAGGGTTTACATAAAACAGCAACGAGAGTTTCAATGGAACCATGTGGTTTGTGGAACCGTAGAGTTCATTGAGCGGTTTGTTCTGACATGGTCTTGTGCCAGTTTAACGATGGAATTTGTGGTGAGGCTGATAAACGTCGCATCTAGCTCTCAGATCACTCATTCAGAAATGCAGCGAAAGAGACTCGCTCGAGCTTAAAATCTGCAAGAAAAGAGGAAGTGGATCAACATTTTGCTGTTGAAAAGCAATTTTATGGTCCTGGGCTCGTAGACTGAGGGTTGATTAACTAAAAGTAAAAAAAAAAATATCGTTAATCAAAAATAAAACATTAAAATCTTAAACGCGTTTTTCTCGAAACAACATTTTTCAAATCGGCTAGAAGCAGAACTCTAACAATTTTTAACCAATTTTATTCAAATTTTAACAGTATTTAAAAAATAAAATTACCAAAAAATACGTAGTATTTTTTGATAATTAAAAAAAATTATGGCTGGTTTTACTCGATTTTTTTGTATTTTTTTTTATCTCTGTCATTTTATCAAAAATCAATATATTCAAAAACGCCAACTCATTTATCTAGATATTAGAGAAAAGAAAATGAATAAAATTGTTTTTTTTTGTTTTAGATCAAAAATTACAGCACTTATGCTGCTAGCCAAGGACCACCTTTCCAAATCGACTATTTTTTCACGCTGCTGCGCATCCGCCATTTTATAAAATTTTATTATGAAAATAACTTGATTTGTCTCTTTTTACATGCCAAACAAAGTTATCAAACTCTTTTTTTAATATCACGATTCAGTAAAAAAAATATCCAAATAAAGACCTCTTTTTCAGACGATTACATTGATGTTACCAGAGCGGATGACTTTTGAGTGGCCGAGTTTTCACGAAGATTTTTATTATTCCATCCATTAAATCAAAATAATATATTTAAAAAAATTAATGCATGATGCTGAAAAAAAACATAGAAATTAAAATTAATTGTTTTGTAATGTTATTTAGTTTTCATTCAAATTACACACATAAATACTTATTCCACAAGCAAACACCTTTTATTAAGGCACATATTTACCAAATTTGATTCTGATTGCCATGATTGGCATGATTCTGGAGTCCTGGCAATGGGAAATATGCATATACGAAACAATGATAAAAATAAAGTTATAATCAATCAGAAAAATAATGATTAAATCTTTATTTTTATTAATATTAATTTCAAGGCAGACTTTTTGTTATACTTACGTAACTTAAAAAGGTAAAATCCAGAGGAAAAAGTCCACAAGCGGAAAATACTACTTTGTTGTGAAGAATTTGCAAAGAAAATAGCAACACCTGAAAAGAAAATATTCCCAAGCTTAAGAAGTTTATGAGATTTTAACTTTAGTCGTATTTCCATACATTTCGATAATATTTTCAAATCCATACATCATTTTTATCTTTTGCGTCAAATCGATTACATCTTTCAAGGCGATGCATAATTCGTGCTGTTTCTTGGTACTAAAAGAGAAACATCATTAAAAACACTCGTTTATTTTCAATATGGAAAAAACACATATACCTAATACAAATAAATAAATATCAATGCACGTGAATATACGAGCAATACATAATTGGAATCTATTTTCTATGCAGTTACAAAAATGAAACCGAGTTCCTTATTTCTTTAGGTATTTATCTATAGTATAAGCATCTTTTTACAGATATTCCCCCCATTTCCAGGATCACAAGATTGTTAGGTACCTAATACATAAAATAGAAGAGACCTACCTACACGTAAAATTTCAATGAGAAATGTCAAGACATCTGTCTTCAAATCGACGAAATGTTCAATGTTTTTTAATAGCGGTAACGACATGGGATACTAAGAATAGGGAGGATCAGTTTTATGCTACCGTTATGACAAATATAAGAATATTAAAATAAAATTGTAGTAATCCCGTAACCTAGTTACCCAGTTAATAATTACTCAGTTACCCAACAAGAAAAATTATTGACTTGAAATAATAAACTTTTTTGAATTAAATTATTATAAAAATAAAATTCTATAATTACCTCGTCGGCGACAGATGATGTAACAATAATTATGGCAAGAATTTGAAGTGAGTCAAGAATAAGAAAAATTGCTGCAGAAACCATCGTACAATTTTCACGATTTTTATACATGGATGAAAAGCAAGTATACATTTTTAATGTAATGTTAATGAAACACTGTACAATTATGAGCACCAATTGAAAATTGTACGCTTTCTCCGTTTTCCTACAGATGGCACACAACTTATCCTGTATCCGGCTAATGACAGATAAGTAGGAGCTCCTGGCTCCGGCAGGACTCACCCAGAAGATGGGGCCTGAGCCAGTTCTACCTGAATGGAAGTGATCCAAATGATTATTTAGTATTCTAAAATGGTCTGCCAATACCCAGGTTATAGAAATAAATTGAATTTCACAAATTAACTGTGTTAAGAATGACAACCCATGTGCCCATTCCGCACCGTTTTTGAAGGTGCAAACATTTTGCATTATATGATCGGTGCATACGTAAGCAATTCCAATGGTAAAGAAAGCACAAAACTTCACGTTAATATATTTCTCATATTTTTTATAAGGCATTTCTATGTTAATGATTCTCATTTGTTTGTCAAGCTCTTCGATCATGGTTAAAATAGTCATGAGATTAGTTTTAGCAAATGGCGCTTTTCCCACCAAAGTGAACATGATCGTAACTTCTATGAAAATTTTAACTTGTCTTATGTAAGTTGCGATAATAACATCTTCCTTAAAGGAATAAAAGTACACATTTTTCCAATTTTCTATAGACAGATAAACGAGTAGCCCATACAAAATCATTATAATTAAAATAACGATACTAGAAAAGATTCTGTGATAAATTATAGATTTTTTCTTATCTAACGGAAGTTGCCCAAATATCTTTGATAAAAATATAATCTTAGAGAATACGGTTAACACTGACTCTGAACATTCAGGTCTGTTTTTCATAATGAAGGTGACTTTTGTTCGTGACTTTACGGGCAATTGGAAAAACTTCGTTAAGTGTGTAAAGTGCTGGTGCCTGACTGTACAATTCCGAATGGGAAATTAAAATAACCTTACTTATTTGAGTCGAAGGTACCTCTAAACGTGAAAGAGTTCTTTAAGCAACGCCAAGAAGTGCTATTGTAATACTAAACAAATACCTACTTACATCAGAAAAGGTGTCCCTGAGAGGCGCTCTCGAATATAATATTTGAATAAATATTACGTTGTCATATTAATTCTATGATTTTTCGTTATTTGTCTACCTACCAGTGGCGTGCAGTGGGTATAAACTTAGGTTATGCTGTGACCGACTATATACCTATTTAAAAAAAATATATATATACGCATATACCCATAAGGGTATATATGTTTAAATTTTTTTTAACTATATATAATGAACTATTTTGAGTAGCTTCAATCCACAAAAATAACTGCAGTATAAAAGAAGTATTGTAAACAATATTTCCTAAATAAATAAATATTTTATATAGGTATAGCTAACACGGCGAAAAATTTCAATATATTTCGAAGACGATTTATATATAATTAAATCGGGAACAATACTAATTTCAGATATACGTTTCTTTTCATAAAAATAAATCAAACATTTTATGATATCATTATGATATGACAGATGGTATTTGTCGTATTCCTATTTACATTTACCATAGAAAAGACATAAAATTTACAACGAAAGTTTTGGGTGGAATTTGTAAAAAATAACATTGCTGCATGACGTGCGCTTGGCATAGGACCTTTCGAAGAAGGACGCTATTACACAAAACTCGCAGCATTAAAAATACACGGTTTTTTTCTCGACTTGACTATATCTGTGGAACAAATTGGTTGGCGTAATAAATGAAGAATTTACATGAAGTTAAGCACAGAAAAGTCGGAAATAAAACTTCTAGCCGTAGGACGAATTACGGCTAGAATTTTAAATAAACTTTTTCTTAAGATCAGGATTATTTAATTAATATTTGTTTCTCAGAATCTTTACTAATGCACAGCTTTTTTGCTTGTATGCGCTGTACGCCACTGCTACCTACATATTTGTACACCTGTTCTGACTTTGTGATAATATTATAAGTATAATAAATGTAGGTATACCTTTGTAGGTAGATACTTATAACGTGGACTATGTTAGAAATATGTCAATTTCTTTAGAATATTTTGATTTAGGTAAGTGATTTTCACAAATACATCACAAGAGGAAAATACTTTCTCACGAAATGATACGATTATGTGCCAGACGTGTGCAGCCAATGGGTACATTGAAGTAGGTACCTAGGTACGAGTTTTACGTGAACAAATGAACATTTTAAAAATTCTATGATAATAATTGACAGGAATATTATGATACATGTATATATTTTTTTAAATTCGTGTTTACGTACAACTCGTACTTCTATAAACTGATCGCACGCGGCATGTTATACAGGGTAATTTGTAAAACATTAATAACCTCGCAGGGCTATATTCCTGCCTTGATTATGAGTCGAAAATGTTCAAGCTATTATGACCTAATATCAATAGTTAAGGAGATATGCGACATCAAAGTTTGCATTTTTTTTCTATATTTCTGTCTTATTTTTTGTAAAACGTTAGACTATCATTACAGTAACTAATATCGATTACGAAAAATTTATTGGTTTCAATAAAAGTTAAATAAAATGATAAAAACCCTGAAAAAATTCCAATTGGAATGTTTTCCAATTGGAATTCGAAGGATTTTATTTTTTTATTTGGCTTGTATTAAAGGGAATGAATTTTTCACATTCGATATAAATTACTGTAATGATAGTCCAACGTTTTACAAAAAATAAGTTAGAAATGAATGAAATGAATGAATAAAAATGCAAACTTTGATGTCGAATATCTCCTAAACTATTGATAATAGGTCATAATAGCTTGAACATTTTCGACTCATAATCAAGGCAGGAATATAGCCCTGCGAGGTTATGAATGTTTTACAAATAACCCTGTACACATTAATTTTATAATCCGGCTCGCTTTAATTGGTCGTCAGTCGGCACGTAACCTTCATGTGCGATCCATGCCGTTTCGACAGCCGTTTATGCTACATCATTTTTTAAAAAATACCTACATTAAAAAAATACGTGAAATTAAACACCAATTCTTTCTCGAACTCAATTATATATTGTGGTGGTTAATTTTACGTTTTGAAGCAGTACCTTCTGGACTTCATAATTAAAAGTACAAGATTGTCTGTGAAAAAGGTAAGATTTTGTCAGTTTATGTTTTGTTGTTAAAGTAACAATATATTTGCCCTGCTATGCCCCCACATAGGGGTCATAGCGGGGCAAATGCCATTTTACATTTATGTATTCACATTTCGTAGATTTTTTATCGTTATCGTGAAAAACATATCCATAGTCGTTCGCAATGCATTAAACCATGAAATTGAGTCAAAACTTGTTGTTTAATCATAATATTTTATCTTGTAGATATGTTTGAGTCTTAAGTACCCCACCATGCCCCTCCCCTCCCCTATATCTACATAATATAAGCAAGTAGATACATTATTTTGGACGGGTTATAGCTAGTATAAAAATAAGTACCTATCTAAGTCTATTTTTATGTCGAAATTTTATCCAGTATCTTTATTCGGTTCACCAATTTGTTATTTGATGATCCCTATAGCAATTCATCATCCTTATGTTCCCAGACGCGATAATTATAAAATTTATTCAAATCTCTCTAACGTTTTAACGTCTATGCACGTTAACATGATAATATAGAGATTATTAATATTCTAGAGAATTTTATGAAAAATCAACCAAATTATAAATATTAATCAAAATTTAATATATACTCATATTTTATGATTTATTTACATTACATGATCAAAATTTTACATTTCTGCAACATAAATTTAAATAATAGGTATTATGTTTAAAAAATAATAAAAACGCGTTCTTATAAAAAAAAAATACTAAAAAATAAAGACTATTTTGTCAACTACCATAGTATAAAGAACGATCATTGTAGGTACATATAAGCCAGGGGTGTGTCATATGTTTAGAAAAAAATCGAAATTAAATCATTTTCTGGCAGAATATTAAGAAATATTAAAATCTGAATAAGTTAATTATTGTGGTATTAATATTTCGAGATATATCTCTTATTTGGGTTTCTTTTCAAAATACATGCTTAGGAAAAAGTCATGCTTCATATTCTCACTTGCACGCCCCTGGTAAACGCGTAGGTACGTTAATTAAATCAAAAGCGCAAATGAAACTTACAGGTTTTGTAAATTAACAGTACCTACTTACACGTTTCCCCATAAAAACTTATATTTTTATATGGTCCCCCATTTGAAACATTTTAGTGTTTCTTCTTTATGTTAGAGAAAATCAGGAGATGTGAAAAATACATTTTTCAAAACCCCCGCAAAGCCCCGTTTTTGCCTGTCACTGCGAAGAGAAGAAAAGAAGAAGAATACACTATTGAGCCTAGATCCAAAATGGTAGCAGATTATAACATTATTGAGTGGCTCAGGATGCTGGCAGATTAAAAAAAATACGAAATGTTTTTAGCTTCATACTGACGGGGATGATTCATACTGATCGTTAATATTATAGAAAAAAAATTAAAATGGCTAAGCAAACACAACTATGTAGTTTCTTATAGAATGACCCTCCAGTTATAACTGAAAAAAAAATTGCTTTGTTTTTTGGTGATTTTCGCTTTAAAGTCCATAACAGTCCAGTCTCTAACACGGCATATTAATTAGTGGTGTACTATTGTACCTAGGTATACATCGATAATTTTATCAAAATGCGTGAGAAATGAATTTAAAATTTCATAATTCCATTTTTGGTGACGCTAATTTTAAAACTTATCAGTCCATATTAGCACTAGGAAAAATATCGATACTAAAAGTATTAAAGTGTGCAAATCTAATGCCCCCTATTTAACGTGAGTAACATAAAGAATTTCTCATGGAGTATAGATAGGTTGAGAAAATAGATTCTATGATGATGGATACAAAATCTGGATTTTCGATAGATACAAAATATTTTTATGATGATGACCAGTTTCTGAATCGTCTGGCGAGAATGTTAAAATATTTTATGATAAAACACAGAAAATATTTTTTAAATGTGAACTGTTCACATCAATTTAATATGTCCCGAGCCAGAATTTAAACCATGTATATTTGGGAAGGACCAAAATCTCCTTTCCTTCTAACTTGGGATTATGCCAAATAATGAGAATATAAACTAATGATTTGTTTGTTTTAACATATAAAATTCTAATGAGATGGGAGTAACTTAATTTTATTTATTTATCTTCATCTTGTTACATGACATAGGAGATGGAGCCGCTCATATCACTAGGAAGAACTTGTGCCGAGATGAGCAGTTGAACAATATAGTGAGAACAAAATATATAGAGATATATATATATATAATATATATATATATATATATTATATATATTATATATATATATAGATAAATATAAAACTATAAGATTAATTAATTAATTAATTAATTGAGTATATAAATATAAAATGTGGATAATAAGTATAAATTGTATACTACAAAAGCAATAGTGAAAGTAAAGTAATTATATAAAAAATCATATGCATGGATAGTAACAAAATGTATATATAATAGCACAGTTAAAAAGTATACTTAGGTACAGTTGAATCTGAATAATAGATTAAAATTTAAAACGAAAAATAAGCATGAATCATTAATATTATTTATGGTAAAACTATAGTTAAATTAATATACAATGCTTAGTTTAATATACAATATTTAGTTTAATATACAATACTTCATCAAATAAAAATAATTATTTTACTAAATATTTACAAACTATGCCTGTCTCAACACAAATATTTCTAGTGAGACAGGCAGTCAAACCAAAATTTATATATTCAATTTAAATAGAAATAAACAAATAAATAAATAAATAATGTAGTAATTGTCGAATCGGAAGGAGTCAGAGCTACCGAAGAAATCAATTATTATTTGTACCTACTAATTTGTATCAAAATGTACGGAAACCAATACCGTCTCCAAACCAAAGCGGAATCGGCTCCATTGTTGAGCCGAAGTGATGGAACTCTATACCCCGAATTTGAGAAGTGAAGATTTTCATTGTCTATGCTGGATTGACCGGTACCTACCATTGGTACCTACATATCTACATTTAAGCCGGTGCTAATAATAATTGTTTATGGTAAATTACAAACTTTGAAAGTGACACTGACAACTGACAGCTTCAATTTCGATTTTAGAATTACAGGACGTTCGCAGTTGGCGAGTTTGCATTTACCTAGAAAGATTTCTAGGTGGGTGTGTCAGCGAGAAAGATACACACACCTTATCGTTACATCATCGGCACAAAAATGGACGAAAGCCTTCTCGATTATGCTACTCAAGTATCATCTGAACTCCAAGAAGCTCTCGCTACCAGTGAAGATCAGAGCGATGATCTAATATTGGAACATATTAAGAAGTTGTCGGACGCAGGGACATCAGTGCTGGATCCCGATGAAAGTGAGTAGCCATTAAAATGTCACTACAAAACCTAATATAAGTCCATTAATATAAGTTTATGCAGTTTTTCGTGTTTATTTTTAAAGCTGCGGTGATTATTTCTAAAACATTTTTTACAAAGAATACTCAGAATGCATTCTGTGTATCACACCCTTAGAACAGCTCCGCCACAGTCCCAAATGTCATGTTCTGAGTAAGTAGTTTGTTTCAGTTGTTTGTTGGCCGGTTGTTTCAAGTTAGATTAAAGTAAGCATTCGTTTAAAGCATAGATATTTACGAAAACGGATCGTTTGATTGGTGGAGAACGCAAAAATCTATGCTTTAAACAAACGCTTACTTTAATCCAACTTGAAACAACTGGCCCTAAATTGCATTTAAAGTTTTCAACTTTATTTCTTTGTCTGTAAACTTAACTGAACCAAACTATTTGATTTTGGGTTTATAAAATAATTTGCCATTTTAAAGATATTTGAATTACTTACGGCAATTAGGGAATATTAAGATTACTCAATTTTAGATTTAAAGATTAGTGTAACATATACGGGTGACTCGTAGCTAGTAGCTAAAAGTTTGGGGTAGTCTTCTCCATTCAATTTTGGATAGAAAATATTTTCTAAACTTTTGATGAAATGTCAATAGTTACGGAGATAAGTATAATCAAAGTTTGAATATTCTTTTCAAAATTTCTGACTTGTTTTGTAAAACGTTGGTCTGTCACTATAGTAACTTGTATGGAATATAAAACGTTGGTATATCTCTGTAGTAAGTAACTTGTATGGAATATAAAAAAATAATTTGCTTAATTCAAGTCAAATAAAATGACAAAAACTGTACAAAAAGTATTTCTCGAATTTCTGCAAGGTTTTAATTATTTTTACTTTCACATAGTCCAGCGTTTTACAGAAGATTTGTCAGAAATATTTAAAAAAAATAAATTTGAACTTCACTATTGATGTTGAGACATTGTTACTTGGAACACTTTCAACTGATAATCTTTAAAATATTGTGGACTAGCTCTGTTATATTTCTACCTTATTCAAACATTAATTACACTTTTTGTAACTTAGATGCTGAATGGGTAACAGGATTTGTAAAGAATGAATCTTTGGCATCATTCTGTAAGGGTCGAGTAGCTCTCCTGGACTTCTTCACATATTGCTGCATCAACTGTCAACATGTACTGCCCGACTTGAAAGATCTGGAACAACTCTATTGGGGTGAAGATGGATTTGTTGTTGTAGGTATCTTTGATCATACTCCACATAAATAATGTACCATTTATTCCACGTATTTAAAAAATAATAGAGGCGCGTGTACTCATGTATGCGCGGTAGAAGATATATTTCTTTGGCGTGATTGTGATAATTGATATTAACATATTGGTGAAAAATGTTAGTTGGCGCTCTTTGCCGAATAGTCGCCGAATACGAAAGTGGCCGGATAGTCGACTTCACCGACTAGTTGGAACATCCCTAATATTAATACAATAATACAATGTCAAGGGAGATGATAAATATAATTGATAACACTTTAATGTAGTTAAATAATTAATATTTGGTGTAACTATTGGTATATGTAACTATTGGTTTGTGATAGGTAAAATGAGAGACAATTGTCTTTGAATCGACGTCTCACGACTGTTTGAAGACATTTATCGCTGCAGTATCGCAGACATACGATGTAACAAACAAAAATTTTGTGCATTTTCAAAAAAGTTAAAGTGCGTACCCACTTTCATATTTGGTCTAGTAAACAAACCTGGCAACATGATTATCTTGACAAGGGCCTTTGCAGACAATAAGTAATTTTTAATACCAAGAAGAATACTCAGCAATGTATGCGATAAACAACATACCAAATTTTGTATGTGCAATGGTTATGTAATTTTTTTTTTAATTTTAATGTATTTTTAAATGTTTGAAGGTGTTGGAACCCCTTACAATAATGTATAAATAACCCTATTCATACATACTCTTTGTAAATTAAATTATAATATTTAATATTTTTCAGGTTGGTGTGCATAGTGCAAAGTTTGAGGCTGAACGCGTTGCGGAAAATGTATTGCATGCAGCTCAGAGACTGGGCGTGTCACATCCCATACTCAATGATCCTAAAGCAGAACTATGGAACCGTCTAGGAATCCATTGTTGGCCTACACTTCTTCTTTTAGGTGGCAAATAGCGCTGTTTCTTATTATTAACCACTTTTTCTACCATATTTTTTGATGTGATGTCTTTGATACATCCATATACATACATAAATGTGAGGTTCTTAGAATAGGTGAAAAACTCAGTGGAGAATCTCTTGTAGTTTATAAAATACATAAATATTTTTATTCAAAGTTTTTAAAATATGTGACAAGGGAAATCTCTCATCTCTTTGAGAGATTGAGTCGCAAAATAAACTTGTCATATTGTGTAACTGTTTTTTTTTTACGTGTATATTCAATGTATTATTTTTTAATTGCAATGTTTTTATATTGAGCCAAACGTTTCTTCTATTAAAATAGAACAAACCACCGATCACTGGATCATTAGGCGAGATTCATAACCGCTAACTAGACCAGCAAGTTATTTGTAAATGGATGTATGAACTTTAAATAAATAAGTTATACATATATAATTATGATAAAATAACAGTAGTGTCAGCTGTAAGCAGCGCGTGGAAGATATGTAGTTTCTAAATATTTATAATATTATAGTAATAAGTAGCATATTTACACTTCTATTTCTATGAAGAGTTCATACTTTTTGGAATTGACTAACAGTTGTTGTGAATCTGCTGAATATTTCCCTTTGGACATTACATATTTTCAGGAAACCTTTTTAGCCATCCCTACGCTCTACCTAACGTTTTACCCAGCTAGGTATGCATATTTTTTTCAGCGTTTTATCATAACTAATTTCATGTATATTTTCGTTCCAGATCCAGAAGGAAAACCGATCCTGGTGTTAGCTGGTGAAGGCCACCGAGAGATTCTTTTCAGATGTGTTTCGGTTGCCCTAAAACATTTCAGGGAAATGGGGACTCTATTAAAGAAATTCATACCACCAATTCCAACTCTCACAATGCCACGACTAAAAAATAATCTTAGATTTCCCGGAAAGGTTTGTCTAATCATTTCCAATTGTACCAAGAATTCTCATCCGTTGCTGTTAATTTTTCTATCAAGTGGAATTGATTATTATAGTTTAATTTTCTGAAATCTCAGCTTATATTAATGCAAAATTAATGTTTATCTCCTAAAAATTATAAATTGCATTGTTTTGTAGATTAATATTAGAATTTCCTTTAATAGTTTATTTTGTTTCCAGATAACATTCAATCCCTTCGTCAAAGATTCGACTACTGAGCCCTGGATGACAATTTCCGACTCAGGAAATAACCGTATTTTGTTGGCAGATTCAGAAAATAATATAATTCAAGTGATTGGTGGCTTGGAAGCAGGGCTAAAGGTCTGATAATTTATATAACAAATTGTGGTAATGTTATAGCACAGTACATGACATAATTACACCAGATGGTGTGAAACAAATATGTATTTACAATATTTTTATATGTATGTTCTGAGAACACAATTACTGGATTTATCCACTGCGGATTATTATTTAATTATGATAAATTATAGACAGAGACGAAGCTATTTATATGAGGAACATGTATGAAAGTCTTTTTTACGATGTCCCAGGGCTTACCGACCTGTATGAGCTGGCTTAAGTGATCACTGTACACAATGCAACGTTCACCAATTTCATTGTAATACCATCCACATGTCGAATTTTTGAAATTTATGTGGATATATGTTCTGAATAGGAATCATCTCAAGGGGTTATGCTAGTGGCATCTGTTGTCTTTTCTCATAAAACAGTATGAGATTTTGCAGCTGGTCATGATACTTCTATATTAGACTTTCATACATGTTTCTCATATAAATAGCTTCAAGCTATAAGATGCTATAAGACGCTATAAGATAAATTAACTAAGATAAATTACTTCTATAATTTATCTTAGTTATATACACATATTTGTTAATTACAGGATTATAAGATGCTATAAGACGCTATAAGATAAATTAACTAAGATAAATTACTTCTATAATTTATCTTAGTTATATACATATTTGTTAATTACAGGATGGCCATATACATGAAGCCAGATTTGATAATCCACAAGGTGTATGTTGGCTTAATATAAATACTTTTGTTGTTTGCGACACTGGAAACCATGTTCTTCGGCGAGTTAGCTTGGCAACTAATCAAGTGGAAATTTTAGCCGGAACAGGGGTACAAACGGAGTTTGGGGACCAAGGTAGGAACCATAATATTATATACCTTGAGTTTTGGAAGGGACTGTTTCACATTTTTTCTTTTTAAAATGTCAGTAATTTTAAACCGTTTCAAAAATATATATGTAATCAGAATTCAGGTGCGGTGAGAATAAGAATGACTTTTTCCTAAGGATATATTTTGAAAATAAGCCGAAATAAGAGATACATCTCGTAATATTCCTATCACAATAATTAATGTATTATTCAGATTTTAATATTTCATAATCTTCTGCCAGATAAATATTTAATTTCGATTTTTTTTTCCAAATAATTAAAAAGTCATGCTTCTTGTTGCTCATTGGATATCTTATATAAATCGTTCAATGACAAAACACCTGCAGGACAACACCGGAATGGAGAATGAAAAAATTTGTAATGTATTGCAAAATCACAAAAAACTATTCTGAATTGAGAATTCAGAGGATTTTTGGATATTTTCAACAATATGAAGACGATTTATGATACAGGTAACTCTCATTGATCGCGGGGGTTATATTCTGGACATGGTTGCGATAAGTGAAATATCGCGAACAAAGGGGGATTTAAGAGATGTTATTTTAAAATTTAAAAAAACACTATCAATAAAATAAACATATTCAATTAATATTAAAAAAGTCATTTACAGCATTACTTAACTGCACTGGCCGATTGGCTAATAATTTTAATCACATGTTTCATGTGAATGAGTGAGAAAGAAAGATAGCATGCAGTGATTATGATGATTCGCTATTTTGATGATTCCTGGCATGTGTCAAAGCTAGGCAAGTGCCGAGACAAAGTATTTTGAAAAAAATTATTTTATTTAAATTAAATTACAGAATCATGCACCAATATCATGCACTATATGTACATTGTCAAAGAAATATTTCAAATTTAAGATAATTAATAATCTCTATGTGTAAACATGGCATATTGTTAAATACGGTATTTATAACCTTTGGATCGTGTATATGTTTGTGAATGTGTTAGGATCCTAAATAAGCAAAAGTTAACTTTATGTACGATATTATCATAAAATATATTCAGGTTATTTTCACAATTTTTAAACAGTTTTTTTTTTCAAAAATGAAATTTGGACAATGAAAATTTTTTAATTGAGCACTTCAATTTAATGATCTGATTGAATATCAATTTTATTTTATTTCAGGTGGTTTAAAATATTGTCAACAGTCAATTAGCTCACCGTGGGATATAGTTCTTTACCAAACACCAGACATGGATATGTCTGTCAGACTACCTACACCAAATACACCAAAAAAAAGTGATGACGTTGGCAAAGATCCCGAGCAAGAGGTAAAATAAACCGATTATTAAACCCTTGAAAAAAAGTGTACTGAGCTCTAACTCATTTCAACAATGTGAATAAGTTTAGAAACCCATTTTGTATGTAAAATTATGCTTTGTATTATAAAATTTATTTGAATGTACTTTTTTTCATCAAAAGGGAGGCGCAAGTAAAACAGATGATTTACGCCGAGTTTTATTGATAGCCTCGGCAGGTTCACATCAAATTTGGGCGCTGTTTCTAGATACTACAGTTTGGTGGAAATACAAAACGTATGCTGAAGGTAATTATTATTTGTATTTAAGGTTTAGTAGTAAGGTTTAGTAAGTTTTTTTTAACTATGTATACATATATATGTGTAAAAAATTTGGAAAACTTGAATGAATCTCCATATTTTGATATATTTAGATAGATAGATACGTATAGATAGATAGATATGTATAGATAGATAAATCATGATCGCTGTAAACATGCGGCTAACATTTCAGTCATGCAACTATCCAAAGATGATTTGTTAATCTTCCGACAGCAACTGAAGCTATTTGGCCGAATATTGGATTAGGTCACGCCCACAGACCACCAAAATATATAAAAATGAGCTAATGTAAATTTCTTGACACATAACCTGGTGCCTTAACTGATTCCAAGACTTGTTAATTACCACAGGCTTGTAAATTTTAAAATAATTATGAAAAGGTCAAACTAAATATGTACTTTTAAAAAGTATGGGATATGTTTAATAAAAAAAAAATCGTTCAACTGCTGTGCAGTTTGGCATATATTTAATGTAATAAATATCAAAAAATTAATAAATATATAAAAAAAAAAAAATTAATTAAAAGTATGGGATTTAATTACTAATTTTCCAAATGCGTTTGTGCACATATTGCTTCAACTGCATTCTTACAGTGGTCATGCTATACATATATTTTAGATGTCAGTGGTCAATAAAAATATGACTAACAAAAATGGTTTGCATACCATTTCATTGTGTATTTTTAAATGTGTAGTCATCTATGTTGTCATCTCATTTTTGTAAGTTTTCTATTACATATATGTATGTTGTATATTCAACTACTTATATAATATTAGAGACCCAACTTGATAGAATTTTCTTCTTACAAACTTTGATTGCGAAATGTATGATTCAGAACTCAGAAATAAAGGCTGTTTATAGGCTGTTTGGATCATCCCATCATCATCATCATCATCTTCTTCCCCTTGTCCTAGTAGGGTCGGGGGCTCAAAGACTTGACAAGGTGCTTCCATGATCCCCTGTCTTGCGCTGCTTCTGCTCGAGTCAACCAGTCCAGACCCATTCTGTTTTCAAATACATTTTTTTGTACCCAGCTTAATCTGGGTCAACCCACCGGCCATCTTCACTCCGGGGTAGACAAGAGGATTCTTCTTGGTAATCGTTCCTCTGGCATTCTGAGCACATGTCCAAGCCACCTCAGTTGTGATTTTTCTATGTGCAGGAGTAGGGGCTCCATGCCGAGTGTGTGCTTTATGTCGGCATTTCTCACTCTGTCCATCAGTGTGACTCTCGCTACCCCCCTTAGAAAACTCATCTCGGCAGCCTGGACCCTTGATCTCACTCTCTCCGTCAGGATCCAAATTTGATGGCATATATTAAGAGTAGGCCTATACACAGATTTGAAAACAATCAGTTTTGCCTTGAAACTAAGCTCGGATTTTCTTATCACCGCACTATATAAAGAGCGTAGAACGCCGGCTGCATGATCATCCCATATTTATTTATTTTTTATTTTTCACATAATATGTAAATATCTCTTGGCATTTGATGTTTCATGAGAACTCATTAAAAAAACCCATTACTTTTGTGGAAAACTTCTGTATTTTTGCATATTTCAAGAAATTATTTTTAATATTTAATAATTTTTTGTTTTAATAATTCAAATTAAATGCAATATTTATCATGCTAATACAAGGATTGTAATATTTCTATTACTTGAGTACATAATATTGATATATTTGTTCTCACTTGCAAAAAAAAAGAGATTTTTTTTTCAATTTCAAGTTTAAAAAAAAAAATTATTGTCTAAATTGTATTGATTTATGGCGCAAGGTGATAAGAATTATTAGGGCTTTCGAATTATCGAGATTAATCTACTATGAAATTAACAATTTTGAATTATGGCAAATTTCAAAATTATTGGAGTTTGAATTAATAGGGTTTTACTGTAATCAAATTTTTTTGGTTTGGTTTCTTCTTTAGTCTGCCTTTTCTAAGTTGTTTTTAAAATCCCATTAGGAATCGATAAACGTGTTTACTCTGAAAGAGAGTACAAACTACCATTTAACTTTTTACCAGCTGTCACTACTCTGAATATATTCATATGTCCTTCCTTCTGGAGTTAACATACTTGCCAATTTATTTAGTTACTTGTAATAAACTCTCTTGCCCTTGTTATTAATTATTCATACATATACTACCTATGTAGAAACTTTTTTAATTTTGTATAGAAACCATCCTTTTAAACTCCATGAATTAGATTTGCATTGAAATTTATATGTAAATTACTTTCGATTTGTCTGTTTTACAGGCACGCTTATCGCGATTGTTGGCAGTGGCCGCGAGGAAAACAGAAACAACAGATATCCTAATGCAGCGGGACTAGCACAACCTTCTGGCTTGTCTCTCTCCAAGGAATTCCTGTTTATAGCCGATAGCGAAAGCTCAACAATTAGGAAGTTGGACCTCTCATCCGGCCAGCTCTACCCACTTGTTGGGGGCGACAGGAATCCCTGTGTGAGTGCCTCTTAATTTGCTCGCAGTAATTGCTACCTTATATATTAATAATATTTGTTGTATCCTGGCGTTACGGGTATGATTGAAATAATACTTCTTGGGGTCTCAAAGAATCACTCCATTTATTGTCCAAAGCAACGTAATAACAGTAATAGCGACTGTGGAAATCTGACCTTTGTCATTCTGTTGACACTCATTTTATTCCCTTAAATTTGCAATAGTCCTCATAAGTTGAAAATGATAATTGCACACCTAATGCATAATAAATTTTAATTAATACAGTGATTTTGTTTGCACAATATTTACTGAAAGAACATTCCTAATGCATTCATTGCTGCCGCGCATTAGATCCGCGTGGCGCATGTAGACCAATATGAACGGCACACCCACACCATGCTAGGGGCGTTGGCTTGCCATTTTAACCAAACTTAAATAAGTAGAGCACTGTGGTTTTAAGTCGTTCCTAGACACGGCAGAAGGCGATTTGTCACTCTGAGCTTGAATTAATCTGTCAATTATATTAGTCGTTTTGAGCATTTTAACGGGTTTAGAAAGAACCCTTACTATTGTGAGATGCATGGTGAAATGATTTGTTTTTCTGATTTGTTATTCTATTTGAATGTATTATAATACCTATACCTACTCTTTTTTTTACATTTATTAGGTCTTAAATTTGTCTGTCAATATTTTACTTTCAGAATCTCTTCGCTTACGGTGATATCGATGGCAGTGGATATTCAGTTCGCCTCCAGCATCCGCTTGCTGTAGCCTGCTGCCCCAAAACACATAAAGTCTACGTTGCAGATACGTACAATCATAAAATAAAACTGATTGATGTCTCCAATTCCAACTGTTCCACCGTATATCCCTCGTCTGTTGAAGGTGACACCCTCGCAGAACCTGGAGGCTTATGTATCACACCACATGCGAATAATCTTTATGTTGCGGACACAAATAATGACAGAATTCTTTGCATTAACACAGATAATTATCAAAGTAACGTTTTGAAATTAAAGTTTTCTCATGAACCGAAAATCAAAAAGGAAAAAGCTGATGCTAGTGGTAATGATCCCATCGAGTTTAGTGCTGAACTTAAACTTTGCTCTGTGAAGGGAAGTAAACTGATTTTAAACATGGACTGTGACACGGAAAAAGGTGAAAAGAACCTTCATTTAACGCCAAATGCACCACAACGTTGGTCGGTTAAATTATTTTATCCGGATTCCTCCAAGACGGACTTAATTAACGAATGGGAAGTTGCCAGAGGTGTGAGAGATGGAAGAGAAATTCCCGGAAAATTTGAAGCCTGCCTAAAAAACGGTTTTATCGGAAAAAATGTAGATAGGATTATTAGAGTGGAATACTTTGTTTCTCTTTGTGAAGACGGACTCTGTTTTGTGAAACATTTTTCTGTACATTTGCAACTTATGTTAAAGCCTGACTTTAAGAGTACAGCAAGATATAATATTAAGTGTAATGTAAACCCTGCTAAAGAAATAAAAGTCAGTGTTAAAGATATTTAAAATATGATTTAGATACTCATCCTGGAAATAATATTTTATACTGTCCTCATATTGTACTGATGCTCAAAACATTCTAACGGAAGTTGTTTGTCTTAGTTACTGTAAATTAAATTTTTGTCTTAATTAATATCGACTGTCCATTCGTAAACGTAATGCACTTTTTACTTATTTTGTACCGATACATAGAAAATACTCATCTCTGCAATACTTTAACTAAAATTTAAAGATGATCATTTACTTTTTTCCGAGAAAAAAGTTGATGTTACAGTTGACAAAAGTATGTTAATTTTGTATGTAAAGCCAAACTTCCAATAACCGTCCTGTAAAATCGCCTTTTTATAGATGTCTTAGTTTATGTAGGGACTGTTAATAAGAATGAATAAATATAGAGGATTTCCTTCTAAAATGATAGCAAATTTAACATGCTCTCTGCTTACATACACATTTTTTTCATGAATGACAAACCTATAAAGACTCACTTATATATTCTTATATTATTATGTAAATTATTTGCACAAAAAAATATTTTTATTTTGTGTGTTGTTTTAAATAAAAAATATTTTGAAATTGTATTATGAAATACATGTCCAGTTCTGAATATTTTGATATTCTTTTCAGTAACCATAAACTGAATATCAGAAGATAAATATTGAATTAATGTTTTAGTCTGCCCAGAGTCGTAACCGTTGCCAACAATCATTATGTCCGCATTAAATCATTGTCACCGATTATTTTACAAAATATTATGCATGAACATTGAAAAATAAAAATGTTGATATCTGTAATTTGAATTAAAAATGAAAATTTTGGTGAAAAGTAATGGTGTAATACAGTGGATGCAAAACCTTTTCCACTTGCAGCACCCTTGGAGCATCAGGATTTTTTTGACAGCCCCTCAATTCAGGCACATGCAGTAAGAACATTGAAGCATGACTTTTCCTAAGCATATATTTGGGAAATAAAATCTAATGTTATATTTATGTTGCAGAATATTACGAAATATCAAAATCTGATACATAGTATAATGACTGCATATTCTTTATATCTTTACTTTCTTAAGAAAAAAGTCATGCTTCAATGTTCTCACTGCACGCCCCTGCCCCAATACTTGGGGATCAAACATATTCCCAAAGAGATAATTATATCTCTTCGCGAATATGTTTTATCAATGCAAACTTTTTTTAAACTCGTTGATTGGGTGTGATAAGGTGAAATCAACATCATTGGAGATCACAAAATGCTGCAACAAGGAGAAACAATCTTTACCACCATCTTCATTCATTCTGCTTTTCCATAAATTTTTTTCCAACTAAGCTAAGCACCTGTGACATTAAAAATAAGACAATTTACTTGTGTGAGACGAGGTTCCAACCCACGATCACTGAATCATTAGGAAAGTGTCTAATCAACACAAAAACAAAAAGCATGATATAATATAAAAAAGAACATGTTTGGAAAAATAATTCTTCAGGGCAGATTATTTTGTTTTTACTATAGATGAAATGTATTAAAATATTTCAGCAATGAATTACATATTTTGGTTCGTACATACTAATACATAATTTTTTTTTAAAGTAGTTTTGAAATTTAATGAATTAACACTAGGTTTATGTTTTATAAGTTTTGATGTGTCATTTAATATACTGATTTGTATCATTTTGTAGTGATTTATAATAAAGTTTTTTAATGAAGATAGTTTTTTTTCATATTTTATATAAGAGTGGTAAATACTTCAAATATATACTATATTTTTTGTGGTAGGTATACATATATGTTTCTCAGATTTAAAAAATAAACAATTTTGGTCCTTGTAGCTCAGTGGGCATGATGCTGTCTTCTCACGTCCTGGATTTGATTTCCAGTGAGGTCTTAATTAATCTATTTAATTTATTTGAGTCTGGATGATTTGTGGTGCTTTTTTTAAAATAGAATGCGAACATGGAATACGTATCATATCAGTATTCCTACTATTTTTAGACTAAGCTAGCCTGTACCATGAAAATAGAAGTAGCTTGTTGGTGCACTGGGATGGGGCTCAAACCACCGGATCACTAAGCGAGCGTGATTATCACTACACTAACACTACAAGCCACTTGACAAGCTGTTTCGCTTCAGTAATTGGAGCTCTTGGCCTAATAAATCATAAAATAATTTTAGAAAACAGTGTCTGGATACTTTGTTTATGCAGGGTAAGTTTTATAGTATTGTTTTTAATTTGAAACAATTACATAAATAGTCAAATTAAGTTGACTATATCTTGATCAAGTGCCTGTCCAAGAATAAAACCTGTAGAAAGCAAAACACTCCCAAAAAATCATAAACATTTTATATGTACAAAGCAAATGTGTAAAATATACAGAGCTAGCTTAGGAAACATTTTAAATACTTAATTACATACCTGTTATAAATGTGGGGTATAAAAGCAAAGGCAGCAATATCCATAAAAATAAAAAAATGTTTTGAATGCTGTCACCGAGGATTAATAATTTAAAATGTACTGAATTCTAGATTTTATTTATCTAACTCTTCCAAAATGATTTTTCTTTTAAATTTATAGGCTATGTTTCCTATAAAATCCCAAATTCAGTACATTATATATTAGTAATCCTCGATGACTGCATTTTTTTTGGATATTGCTGCCTTTGCTTTTATACCCCACATGTGATTTATAACACAGGTCTGATGCTTTATTACATATTACATTACAATCAAATACATAAATGTATGGCATTGTATGCTGTAATTTGAATTGTTCACTGAAAAGTGTTAATGCCATCTATGAAGCATATATCAAGACTACTTTTATAAATGTTTGTTTTGTTGGGTGGTCACCATAGCAATAAAATCTTTGTATTAATGTAAATAAATTCCTTTTATTCTGTTGCGTTACGGTATGTAAGTGTGGGGTAGTTTATGACACAAACATAAATTATATATATATTTTTATTATATTTACTTAAAGATTTTATAATGTTTCAGATGGTTTTTGCACACTTAGTTTTGTTATTTCTTAATAATTTTTCACCTATGCTTGGGTTTCAAGAGATATTGACATATACTTCCCCAAATTGTTCCAATAAACAGTATTTTGATTTAGATACATTCAAATGTATTCCTTGTGGATCTGGATTTATAAAGTCTAATGATGGTAAGTGCAATTAATGTTGTTTATTGGTATATTTTGAAGATTTAAAGAACACACTATTTTTTTTATCATAATATAATATATAACTGGAGCTCTCTATTAGTAAATGGTTTATCTTTCATGTACCTGACTAAATGGTTTATTTGTATGATAGTATCTACATTAGAACAAATAATTTACATGTACCTACCTATACTTCGCACTGCGAATTACCTTATTCTGTAGTTAGTTATGTCAATGATACGGAATATGGTATTGTGAGGAGTTCAAGTGCCTGTACAATAAACATATGCACTATATAAGAAAGCTCATGAAAAGTATTAAGTTACCATGAGGACTGTACTAAGATCGCAGATATAATCCTATGAACTCTCTTTAAACCTTGTCATATTATCTCTCAATAACATTTGATACAGTTCGATAATAATGAATATTTTACATGTTTTCATTATACTAAGGTATATAAATCATTAAAATAATGGTTGATATACACATATATATTTCAATTATTGTTATAAAAGTGCTAAAAATGAGAAATAATCATTGGTCATCACGAATGACAACATAAAGACATAGGTGTAAGGCACATCTGACCCAGCTAGCTGCCGTCGACATGAATTCGGCACCCTGCGCACTACACAATGCGTTCTGTGCTTTGCGCTCCACATACAGCTCTACCCGCACTGCTTCCTACGGCAGTACAAACATGTATTGACAAATTAATACATATCAGTTTCTTCAAGAAAACATTTTATTTTGTTGTGTCTGGCAGATTCTTAAATATTGTAACTACATACATATTTGGATACATACATATACTATGGAGGAATACCTAAAATATGAACTGTGTATTTAGTATATTCACAGAGATATTCACACAATTGGAGGCAATGTCAATTTTCAGGCCTGTCATGCACGTGTCCAATATCTAACAGATTGTTTGGAATGTTGGGAGGGTTAACTCGACAGCAGTGTTTGCCATGCAAAGCTACTGAATATGTTTCTCAAGACCAAAATGTCTGCGTGCCAAGATATTGCTACAATAATACAAATGGAAAGATAAGCTGCAATCTATGCAAAAAAAATCAAATTATGGGTGAGTTTTACACACATTAGTTATTGTATTTTCTATGATTTCTGAAAGATAATTTACTTAAACAAAAACAGTTACATAATGAAAAATTCTGCTTTTCTTTTTTTTTTCTTTTTTTATGTTTCAGTTACTCACAATTTGAATGGATCTGTTTTATCAACAGTACTTTTTTTATGTTTCAGTTACTCACAATTTGAATGGATCTGTTTTATCAACAGTTCAGTGTATCACATGTGCATTAGGAACATTTCCAAATAGTGAAAAGTCATTTTGTCAACCATGCTCGTTGAGGATACCTAATTCTAATGTGAAAGTATGTAACTGTGACCCCAAACTTCACACACCCATAAGAGATGTTTGTGTGCCAAATCAGTTTATCAAAAATGTTACATCGGTATTTTTTTCCAATGGAGAACATCGTTCAATGTTTTATGAGAGGAACTGGAATTTACAAAGTTACTTGTGCTCTGTGAGTTTAATTTTCAAATCTTTTTTATGATGAAAACATAGAATATAATATTATAGAGAATTAAAATAAACCTTTTCTATAGGTGAGAGAACTGGCACAGCTAAATTTGATTTATTTACTAAGAAATTTTTGACAGTATTTAGTTTGAACTTTTTATAAATGATTCAAAATTTACCAGCTCGTAGTCATTTTTTTAATTTGTGGTTTAACCAAACGTGGAACCAAAACGCAAACCAGTTCATGTCTATATATTTAGGTGGTCCCTGGATGAAAATGACGTTTATGAAGATAAAGGTCACAATGTGAATGTAGCTCTCAAATACTGTATAGGTATAATTAATTTGACATTGAGCATTTTATATAGAGAAAAAATGTATCAATTTGATATGCATCAATTACCATAGTCACTCTAGAAATAAAATTGCTTCAATACACATGTACCTTCATGATTGTAATGTTCTGAACATATCTTCAACACAAATTTTTTAATGTGTTTTTTGGGTTAAAAATGAGGTATTAACAAATAAAGGTACAGCCAAATTAAATCTCACAAAACTTTCGTTCTCACTATTGGCTCTACACTCTACACCTCTTTCCTGGTGGCTTTTGGTTTCCTCAAGAATTTTCCTCCTTTGATCTCTTGTTTCACCCATTTCTCTCAAGTTTTATATCTCTAAGGACGAGTTTATACTTGGCGATGACAGTTTAAACAGTGATCCTCGTTTAAACCGGTGCCCCTGCGCGCTATGCTCGATTTTTGATGTCTGTCATAAAAATTGTTTTTATTCGGTGTTCGACATTGATGTGTTCAAATGTACAATTTTATGTATGATGCTAATTTAATTAGACCTCAAACAATGCTTTTTTGTCAGAAAAAATAATGGATCACAACTGTAAATAAATTTTCTTATTTGACATTATTGAAAACAAATTTATTTTCTACATCTCATCATATATCAGGTTTTGATAACTTTACATTTATATTACGCCACAGGATAAATTAAAAGACGGGTAGATGATGTATCTGGTATACTATTTCTTTGATTGTGGGCAGGGTAAGCCGTTACTAACACTACAATGTTGAATAATTAAATAAAAACTATTTTGATGACAGATGTAAAAAATTGAGCTCACCAACTTAAACGAGATTCACAGTTTAAACAGTCTCCGCCAAATAATTAATCTAAGTTGATGAAACTGGCCCTAAGTCCATATGTCTTTGAAGACATTATTGCACTACTTACTTAACTTTATATGTAGTTATTAATTATACATAGTTAAAAATTATACATAGTTCGAATTGTACGTGATATTTTGTTTTTTTAGGTCCAAAATATAACTGCTTGTCAAATAATTGCAAATATGTGTGTCATGTCACTGTACAAGAGTGGAGATGGCTTTCCTTGCAGTAAATGGCGTAATCAGAAAATTCAAGGTATGCTTTTTTGAACATTGAAATGTTATTATGTTATATAGATATACAAAGTATTTTTGATATAGTATTTTCAAATTTTTTTTCAGCTAGTCCAGTTTTGATGTACGGTGAGGATGAATCATATTCGGTGCTTCTACGGAAGAAAATTCCTGTTATTTACAGTCTCAATGAAAATTCTGAGGTGAATTCACTGTTTTTAATTTTAGGTTGAAACCTTAGTCTTACTATAAAATAATATTTATCCATCAACATTTTAACACAGACAAAATATATGATGCATGGCCATTTTAAGAATCCTATTCTTATAATCACCAACAATTACAATCAAGGATATTGACGTTTATTGTAACTATATTGAATAACATGCATTATCGATTTTTAAAATTTTAAAGAAAAAATAAAATATTAGCTTTTAATTACGAGTAGCTTGTTGGTCTTGTGGTTAGGACACTCGCCTCGTGATCCAAAGGTCGTGGGTTCGAATCTCAGCCCAGACTAGCAAGTTTGTCCTATTTTCATAGCACAAGCGTTTTGCTTAGTTTGAAAATAGTAAGAATATTGATGTGACATGTATTCCGTGTTCGCATCTCTATTTTAAAAAAATATATATATATTAATGGTATATTTGTAAATTTATATTTATTAATTATATACTGAAAGTAGATACATATTTATTTGCATATTTGATTTTCTAAGACACCGAGTAAATTTATTGTTTGATTATTTATAATACATATAGGTATAGAACATACATAGTATGTAGGTACTATTGTAATATTGTTTTAAAATATAAATTATGCATCTAAGCATCTGAAAGGGGTTTAGTGGGTCTATCATAATTTTTTATAACTAATTATATAAATTATGCATCTAAGCATCTGAAAGACGTTTAGTGGGTCTATCATAATATTTTATAACTAATTATATTAGGTCCTTACATATGAAATTGGCGTTTAGTTTAGGAACATAAAGCTGATTTTTTTTTATTATAATATATTTATTTAATCAAAGTATGTACCATTGCTATCTATGCACTTTTGCCATCTCATAGGTAGTTCATCGATCCCTTTACTAAAAAAACCATTCGGACGGGAATCAATAAAATATTTGAAGGCGGTTTGGACTGCCCCATCGGAGTTGAATTTTTTCCTTTGCAAGAAGTTATCCAAATTTCGAAAAAAATGGTAATCTGTTGGGGCAAGGTCCGGAGAGTACGGTGGATGTCTTAGACATTCCAATTGAAGCTACTCTAATTTGGTAGCCGTCTGTTGTGCAGTGTGTGGTCTAGCGTTATCATGAAGCAGCAGTGGCCTAGAGCGATTAACCAGCCTCGGTTGTTTAGCAGCTATCTTTTCCATCATGGTTTGCAGTTGCTGACAATAGACATCTGCCGTAATCGTCTGGCCAGATTTAAGAAAGCTGTAGTGAACGACACCAGCACTATTCCACCAAACGCTCACAAGTAACTTTTGTGGAGTCAATTTTCGCTTGGGGCATGGTTTGGCTGGTTCGGCAGGGTTCAGCCATTGCGATGAGCGCTTCCGATTATCGTACAGGATCCACTTTTCATCACAGGTAATGATTCGATTTAAAATCCCTTCATTATTGTGCCGGTTGAGTAATGCAACGCAGCAGTCAACGCGCGTTTGTTGATTTGCTTCACTCAATTCGTGAGGTACCCACCTTTCAAGCTTTTTCACCTTACCAATTTGCTCAAGTGGATTAAAACAGTTTTATCACTAACACCGCAGCCTGCAGCTCGGATGTGGTTTGCGATGGATCCGCTTCCACAATAGCCTTCAATTCTTCATTATCAACTTTGGTCTCCGGCCGTCCACGGGGCTTGTTCTGCAGGTCGAAATTTCCAGAACGAAAACGTTGGAACCAAAAACGCACTGTGTTTTCTTTTGCGGCACCGTCGCCATACACATCATTAATCCTTCGAGCCGTTTCTGCAGCACTGGTGCCACGGTGGAACTCGTACTCGTAAATAACACGATATTTCAAGTTTTTCATTTTGTAAACTGAGTGACGCAAAGAAAAAAACAATTGAGGAAAAAACAAATGAATTATAATTTTCAAAACACAAATACATGAGTAAATAGCTGTATAAATTTGGATTTGGAATTCCTAACCAAAGAGAAGATATTTGAGATCAAATTTGCCAGTACGGCAAAACGCCAATTTCATATGTAAGGACCTAATATAATAAAATTATCTTGACAAAATGAAAATAATTTTAGTGAAAAATTGCACTCGATTTACATACTTCCCATAAAATATATTTGTTTATCCCTTTATTTTTCTGTTGAGGATTGATTGCTTTATCTAAATATGTCATATCATTTAGGTAAACTACGTAAATATTACTGCTATTGGAATAACTCTTGATGGAAAGGTACAGGACTTATCAGACTTGAAATCTAAATGGTTGATACCGTGCCCGTCATTTTGGAAAATGACGGAACAAAATTTGTTCAAATTTGCAGTAAATTACAGGTTCGTTTTACTTAGTTCAACAATTTGTGTGACTTATTTTGATTTGGTTGAAAGTAGTAAATATATGTTCATCTTATAGGTTCAACTGTAAAATTGGAGCTAAGCAATTGATTTCAGAAACGGATACAATGTTCTTTGAACCGTACTTGAGGTATATTGATAAAGAAAAATTTTCGATGCCAATGCTTTATACAATACCAGTTTTAATTCGAGGTAGACTTATAGAGTTCAATAAGGTTAGTGTGAAAAAGTATTTTTTTTAAAATAGTAAAATACTGAAATAAGCTTTTTGGGTTTTCGGAGCAACTGATACTGATTCATACAAATTTGGTAATCATCAATTGTCCTAATTTCAAATATCTGTCTGTCCATAACTTGCTGGAATTAGGCTGGAATTACAACAACAACACTGATGATGATGTATAGCTGCTAATGAGGCCTGGGTGCCCGAGTGTGACACGCCAATCAACGCACAGCTCATGTTACACGCAAGGGTCGTTATTGACTATAATGTATTATATCCCGTGATTTTTCACAGGTTTATGGCTAGTATTTTATATAGTAAATATAATCACCTAAACTTTTTTACAAATATTACTTTCTTGTGAGAAATTTTTAAAAGGAGCTATTTTAAAAAGTGCAGTGATTCATATAGAAAAGCGCCTGCGAATGACAAATCACCAATGAAATTTTAACATGTTGAAAATATTTAAAATACATAGTAGGCACATGTCATTGTAAAAGATTTTTTTTGCTCACTTTACAATGTCAAATGACAAAAAAACAGTTGAGATATCTGTTTATTTTGTTTCGTTTGATGAATGTTTTACAGTTTATAAAGATATCTTCTAAAAAACTTATATTTATACGTATAAAGCGCAGAGATTTGCTCATTTATAATTTGTTTATGTATTTATTATTTTTCAACAAAAGCATTGAAATTTTTTCTTGTTACTTTTTATTGAGTCATTTTTGTAAATCACTGCAATTTTCTAGGAAAATGATATCAACATGTGGCAATTAGTGAGAAGATTTTATATTTTCGATAAAACAAGTGGGATTACTTTGGATGCAAGTGGGAAAGAAGTACTAAAATATTTTCGATATGCTAAACACATTGGCGTTAACATTAGGTATTTCATATTATGTAATGCTTGTGGTTTTTGTTTATTGAAATATGTATTTATATTTTTACATATTTTAAAACATATTTAATTTTAGAATAAGGCGTAAGGGAAAAGGTGAAAGAAATAAAATATATCCTCCATTATTTATTATTGAATATGATGAACTTAACGAAGACCAAGTGCAAAGTGATGTAGATGTTAAGTTAGACTTTGCTGTTAACTTTGAATTGGATGGAGGGAGCATGATCCACGGGATTGAAGTACGCATTATTTAATAAACCTTTTAATATGTATTATCCTGCATGAATAATAATCTATTTTTAATGTTTATTGCGTTCATTTTTTGGCTGAACATAATTATTTATTTTAACAAATAACTAATTTTGTAATAAACATATTGATTACTTTGATGATAATTGGTTTCAATTTCACTGAATTATCGTCAGGATGGATGCTTTACATACACTGTAAGCTGTAAGTCTGTCCTATTGAGGATCAAAATCATCGTAAGGCGTAAAGTCGAAAGGCAATCTATGTTGTTAATATTATGTTAGTTACCTACCTGTTTAAACAGTAATCTTTTTATTAAGATTGGTTAAATATTTTCATATTTACAGATTTCCGTGGGAACTTTATCAGCATTCGCAGTTCTATATTCCATCCTTCAGAGTTGGTCTCATTCACGTCGTTCCGGAAAATTGGGTTTAGATTTGTATACCGTTCTGCAATTTTTTATCATTGTCTCTGGAAATTTAGCCAACACTTTTTTTGTTGTAAGTATGATAAAAGTAAATATTTTCTGTTTGTGTTGGTTTCCAGTAGCCACCTTTCTCTTAATATCTTTATTTATCTTTTCATGACTAGTAAGTAAACTTGTAAATAAATGTATGGTACATAATCTCAAACATCATATGTTACATGAAGCATATAATTATTTAATCAATTATAGTGTGTACCTACTGTGAAATCTACTTAATAAATGCTGTATTTTTTTTATTGTAGGTCGCTTTTGGAGCCAGTACATTCTCATTTATAATGTATAAGAGTCAGAAATCTGTTTATGCTGTGCCTCCATCTGAAAGAGATGAATCAGTCATAATATCATACATTATTGTAGCTTTTTCACTTAAGGTTTGTTAAACATGTTAAATTGTAACAAAAAAAATATATATATAGAGGAAATACAAACAAAATTCATTATTTATCTTATAGATTGTTGAAGTGGTTGCGGTAAATTGGCGCCAATTGACTACAGACATTTGTTTTATTGACTGGGAGAAACCCAACCAAAATGCAAATGAAAAAACAAGGGGAACAAGTAAGAACATAAAATTGAATGCTTTATTTACTTGGATTCATCACTCTTGATTCCATAGCAATGCAATCATTATTCGGCTAAATTTTTATTTAGAGTTGCATAGAACAGAATTTCACATTTATTGTTCTATGTTCAGGAAATATTATAAAAAAAATAAATTAAAATATATAAATGCGAAACAGAATACGTATCGCATCAATATTCTTATTATTTTTAAATTAAGCTATGCGCTTGTGAGGTGAAAACGGGACCAACTTGCTGGTGTCTTGGAATGGGAGTCGAACTCCTGGCCACTGGATTATGAGGTGAAAGTCATAACCACTACCTACACTAACAAGCTCATTTATGCTTTTACTTCTAGAATTTTTGTATTAAAAAGACCAATACCAATATATAGATTTCAGTTCGTGGAGATAACAAAATTTCAATCATAGACGTTGTTAACGTAGGTCAAAGTGAAATGTGTTACATAAATAACATAATTATATACTACTACCAAAAATTTGACATGTATGGTGGTCAGTTATGGGTGGAATCGGTGAATATTACATCGTGTAAGTAGATCACCTAAGCCAGACATATGATAGGTCGTAAACCCTATAAACACCCAAAGACTTCCATTTCTACCTTCTTTATATAAATAGCTTCATCTCTGTGAGAATATATAATGATAACATAAAGATAAAACAGGGTGCATAAAAATCATAAGAATTAAATAAGCTGTATAACTAAGCCCATTTTTTAATATTATTCATAATTCGAACTTAATTTTCAAGTGCATAAGGTTAAGTTCATAAAAAATTAATCAGTATATGAACGGTTCTCTAGCTTCATACTTGTTAGTAATTTTAAAAATTAAATTCTCAATTTAGCAACAAGGTACGAATTTGATTCATGTAAAACCAATGTGTATTCAAATGTCGTTCAATATTTGAAGGCGTCCCTATAAAAACGGTCTTTATAGTGCATCAGGTTAAAAAGTGATTTTATTGTTTTGAAACGATCTGTGCAACAGTTTACACTATGTATGGTCTCTTATTTTTCCTAATTTCGGCTCATTCTTGCCGAAATTCAACCTCAAAAGTTGGCCAATATGGAATAAGAGTCTACATTCATCTGGTAGTAACAAATATAACAAATACTGTTCGACGATGTCACTAGGATTGATTAATAAACAAAGAAAACGTAAAATTATTGACCATATTGGCAAATGAATATTGTAAATAAAAAAATAAAAAATCTGGTTATTTTTTAGATTAGATGTTTTTGCTCTCTCTTGTAAAAAAAAAATGACATATAGACCCTTTTTATAGGGACTCCTTCATTTGTAATTTCAGATGTGAAGTCAGAGCAGCCATTATCATTTTGGAGGCCGTATTTTGTAGCCAATGAATGGAATGAGATCCAAACACTCAGAAAAATAAACTTACCTGCGCACCTTGTGTGCTGCATTTTTGTACTGGAGGTTGGTTTACTCTACAGTCAAATAATTGAAAAATATATTAAGTATTACGTGGTTCATGCAGTAGCTATCTTCAATACGATTTTCATACCATTCTCATACTATGTTGATGTAAACCATCATTGTGACATTTTCAAATTCGGCTTTAAAAATTATATATTTAAATATTGTTGATGTGTGGCAGTACCTGTTCAACCCTGTGTCTTGTACTTATCGTCCGACCCATCGATTTGTTTATATTAGGTCCTTACATATGAAATTGACGTTTTACCGTACTGGCAAATTTGATCTCAAATATCTTCTCTTTGGTTAGGAATTCCAAATCCAAATTTTTACAGCTATTTACTCATGTATTTGTGTTTTGAAAATTATAATTCATTTGTTTTTTCCTCAATTGTTTTTTTCTTTGCGAGACTCAGTTTACAAAATGAAAAACTTGAAATATCGCGTTATTTACGAGTACGAGTTCCACCGTGGCACCAGTGCTGCAGAAACGGCTCGAAGGATTAATGATGTGTATGGCGACGGTGCCGCAAAAGAAAACACAGTGCGTTTTTGGTTCCAACGTTTTCGTTCTGGAAAATTTCGACCTGCAGAACAAGCCCCGTGGACGGCCGGAGACCAAAGTTGATAATGAAGAATTGAAGGCTATTGTGGAAGCGGAATCCATCGCAAACCACATCCGAGTTAGCTACAGGCTGCGGTGTTAGTGATAAAACTGTTTTAATCCACTTGAAGCAAATTGGTAAGGTGAAAAAGCTTGAAAGGTGGGTACCTCACGAATTGAGTGAAGCAAATCAACAAACGCGAGTTACTTGTGAGCGTTTGGTGGACTAGTGCTGGTGTCGTTCACTACAGCTTTCTTAAATCTGGCCAGACGATTACGGCAGATGTCTATTGTCAGCAACTGCAAACCATGATGGAAAAGCTAGCTGCTAAACAACCGAGGCTGGTTAATCGCTCTAGGCCACTGCTGCTTCATGATAACGCTAGACCACACACTGCACAACAGACGGCTACCAAATTAGAGGAGCTTCAATTGGAATGTCTAAGACATCCACCGTACTCTCCGGACCTTGCCCCAACAGATTACCATTTTTTTCGAAATTTGGATAACTTCTTGCAAAGGAAAAAATTCAACTCCGATGGGGCAGTCCAAACCGCCTTCAAAGATTTTATTGATTCCCTTCCGAATGGTTTTTTTAGTAAAGGGATCGATGAACTACCTATGAGATGGCAAAAGTGCATAGATAGCAATGGTACATACTTTGATTAAATAAATATATTATAATAAAAAAAAATCGACTTTATGTTCCTCCCATACTAAACGTCAATTTCATATGTAAGGACCTAATATTAACATAATACAAATCTCTAGACCCAGGACACAGGATAAAAAAGGGCTCGAGTTAAGGACACGGGCGACTCTACACCAGTTCCTGCTAACATCAGGCAGACCTGCCCGTCATCTATTTCTTTGTTTCTTATATAACTGTAACCTGTACATCTTAACTTGATCCTGGAGCATATCTTCAGGAAGAAATAAACATCCAATGGCTCATTCATTCCATCGAACTCCTTCCCTTTAGATGAATAATTTTGTTGCTATGCAACATGCATGAGGCACAATACATGTAGGATTAACAATAATATACATATTTGTTAAGGCTTTATTGTATGTATAAATTTATAACTGGATATAAAAATGCAAATGGCTGTTATTATTGATTTTTAGATTTTTGGAGCAGCATCTTGGGCGCATATAGGGATTGAAGTATCAGATCAGTCTAGTAATTTCCTCACATCGCCAGTGTATCAACTTGCTGTGGGCGGCCTTGTATTTTTGATTTTGTACTTTATACAACTCAGTGTAGGAATTTTCATTTACGAGAGATATATTAAAAATTTCATTCAAGATTTCATGGACATCTGTTCTATATCCAATGTTTCAATTCTCCTACTGGACGCACAGCTTCATGGATATTATTTACATGGAAGGTATGATTCTGTCATTCTTATTTCACAATGAGCATAGCCATATTTATATTGACAAAAAAATATAAATTTTATGCACATTTTTATTCTGGTAAAGATTGATATATCATCGTCTTAGTGACCAATAGTTTATACAAATTAGTCACATTGTGTATATCATTTATCTGACATCATACAGCAGTACCTAATATGTATCAGCTTTAAATTTAATAAAACTTTATTGAAATGTGGCTAGGCATCATAAATTATCAAAGTTGTTTTGATACTAGATTTCATGTAAATGTCAGAATCATTCATATTGTGACTGTGGGTGAGTTTTACTAGCAGGGAGACGAGAGCTATGTTGAATATTAAATTCATACAATTTTGAATATTTATTATTAAACTATTATTGGAAAATGTGCACATATGCCATGTAGCAATATCCATCGCCATGATTATTGCAATTCGAGTGTTTGTGAAATTTTATGTAAATAAATTACAAGTAGTCAGAAGGTGTAAAAATGAGAAAAGACCGAGAAAAACTTGCATACCTTGGTTATTTGTTTCATACTAAATGCTACACCTCAAAGTTGATTATATTAGGAGGAGTACAAGACCGAAGGGTCTAGGTCGAAGAAGGGTTTCTTGGTTATGAAATATTCACCAGTGGGCAGATGAAGGTATGGTCACTCTTCAAGAGTGCCAGGAGATGTTTATCAGAATGCTCGCCAGCATTTGTTTTTGAATTTTTCAAAGAAAAGATGAGGTTTGTATGTATATGAAGAGGCTGATATGGGTAGGGGCCACTAAATTTATCTGTAGTAAAGATTTACATTACATATACATACACATATTATTTTCGTACCCACCTATGACTGCTTTATAAATTGTTTTTGTCAAAATACATATTACGATTATTTGTTGACGATTGATAATTTTATTGTAAATTGATATACATATTTGACTGTAAAATGTTGCGATTTTGTTTTTAGATGTGTACACGCTTCTTGCGATACTGATGCTCGTGGTTTACAATCTGGATTGCCAAACAGGGCCTTTGTTGTTCGTTGTACGCCAGATTTTAGGTGCGATTAATTAATATTACTTACTTAGTTCTGACTATCACATTCTAAATCATTTAAATGAATCATTGAATGAATTCCAAAATTCGTTTTAATGAATTTCGGATAATTTGACTTAAGTATCTAGTTTTGTAGATTTTTTGTCAGCTATATGCAGAATACTATTTTTTCTCGTGAAGGTCACTTATATCATTGATATTGCATGTTAAAAATCAGGATTTCGTTTCAATTTATATGCATTGATATTGCATGTTAAAAATCAGGATTTCGTTTCAAAATATCCCAACGAAGCTTTTTAAATATTAGGTCCTTACATATGAAATTGGCGTTTAGTATGGGAGCTGTATAAATTTGGATTTGGAATTCCTAACCAAAGAGAAGATATTTGAGATCAAATTTGCCAGTACGGCAAAACGCCAATTTCATATGTAAGGACCTAATATGTATATGTTTTTCATCCATTACTCAAAAACACATAAAGTCGTTTCTGGAATTAGCGCTACATATTATTATGTAATTACTGGATTAATTTCAGGTTATACTACAGCAGGTTAAGCATTCACATGAACGCTAGAGACTTGAAGTGGGAATGGCAGCACCATTTAGCTGTTGGGAATGAACAAGCAAATGTAAATGCTTCAACATTAACGGGTATCTAGATTTATATTATGTTTATATGGAAGAATCTGTCTTATAATTTAATTTATTGTATATGTTTTTATTTGGCAATTTTTCACCAATATATATTGAAGTAATGTATCTGGATGAACGTCTGTCTGAATGAATGAGAGCGACGGGCAGTACGAGAGAGCGAATGGATATTAATCAAGAGGCGCCATATTGATGTGCCCTCTTACCACTCAGCTACCACGTCAGTAACAACTTCTTCTCTATCCGAATACTGTAATAATATTGTCATGTGAACTCTATTTGTACAAAGCTTTCCTCCTAAAAATGATGACAATTAATAATTAAATTTAATAAGAAACATAAATTAGTGTCTAGATTTAAATATCAGTACTGTGGATTACTGTAGATTTAACTACGCTATTTATATTTTAATACATATTGAATGAAGATTTTTAACTTCATATTTTAAATATTTGTTCTCATATACGAGTATACTTATATTTTCTCTTAGGTATTCAAGGTTCTAACAGAGGAAGATCAGCCAAGTCATCGAGGAAAGATGATGGAGATGGGCATGTTAGTGAAGTGGTTTCTGTTCTACCGCCATCACTCGAGCGAAGAGAGCAGGCTTCTAGACTCATAAATAAATTTTTGACTGCATTTTTCGATCACGTAAGAATGCATTTTTCAAACAATACAATAATATGTCATTTACGTGAGTGAGAAATAGTAGAGGTCTGGGGACCGTACCTTGGGGGACTCCCAATTCACCTATTGGTGGATTACTTAGAGATTCATTTGATCTGACTATCTGAGATCTGTTCGATGAGTGGCTTTTTACCCGTTTGGGGCTGTGTGGTCAATCCCGTTTTCTTTTGGTTCAGGTACGAGTTGTTCATGGGAGATACCCTCGAATCGATGAAGATACCTTTGCAATTACTTGATTTGTTCAATTTGCTTTGTATGATGGTGGATGTTTTGCGGTTGCGTCTTGTGTGCATATTCCCCCGGTGAACCCGAATGGATTCTCATTTATTGTAGAATTGACTTTTGTGATTGAGTTTAGTCTCTTTTTGACTGCTTATTTCAAAATTTTATGAGATATTAGATAAATAGTATATTATCTGATTCTCATTGTTTATTAAATTAGATTACACTACATATGATTGTAAATGATTATCCCTCACCACACAAGAATCTTAATTCTATTTGGTGAGGTACAACATATAAAAAAATGAATTGTTAATATTTCTTCTTCTTCTTCATCAGCCTTCGTCTTTCCACTGCTGGATACAGGCCTCTTCCTTAAATATTTTTAATATTTGCTGCTATCATTGTTATAAAAGAAATTATATATATTATCAATTAAATATATAAAATAAAAATTTTTTTTTTTGATTGTGCAACACACTTCTAATACTGGCCTACTTATGCACATTTTTTTGATAAGAAAATCCTTTAATCGTCTGCCACTTTTTTAATTGACTGGATATGAAAAAATATTGCTCTCTAAACATTTAACTCAACTGAGCTTTGTATATTCAATCTTGGTAGGTACCTACTTTCCATGTGTTTAATTATAATTATTTATATTGTTCTTGTCATTATTGACACACATTCTTCACTTTGTATGATTCTTTTTCTATGTTTGATTCACTCATTAGGTACCTACTTTGATTCAATAGATAATTTTCGGAGATTCACAATTTTTTCGGTTAATTTCTAATAGTAAGCAATCAATATTTTTTAAGCATTTCTGTTTCTACTTCAAATAAAATAATTTAATTTAATTACGTCTGTTTATTAAAGGCTTTGGAAGACTTGGACTACGAAGTGAGGGAGAAGCGTTGGATTGAAAAATTACTAGATGTAGAATTGATAAATGAGAGCAGTAATAAAACTACATTACTTTACAATGTTTCCGGTGACCCGCAGTCTTTTCAAAGAACTATTTGGTAAATAGATCAGATATTTTTGTCTTGCATATAATTTTGCTATATTTTTTTACTTTAAGTATATTATTGCAGCGTTAACTTTGCAGAGATTCATTATTATCTTCATAATGGATGGAATAAATCTGTGTTATTCCATTACTTGAGCCTAATGACACATTAGCATTAAATAGCATTCAAATATCAATTACACATTAGTATTAATAGTATTAAAATATTTACTTATTACTTCACCTGTCGATGACAGGTTCTGTGATTCTCGAAACTCGAATAGTACCCAACATCGTTTTATTCTATTCATTTTTTAGATTACTTTCTTAACTTACTTTCATTCAAGGTCCGAATAGGTCTATCTAAAACGTTAATAATATTTTAGGTACGGTCAGGAATGGACATTGGCTACCTTTGATCTCTATCTATTTTGCTTTGTACAGATGGTATCTGGAAACTATGTATTGGCAGCTCTGATAAACGCTGTCGTGTGGAAGGTAAAAAAATTAACATAATTTTAAATATTAAAAATTTTACACGCAGTTTAATAACTTAAAAAGCAATTTAATCACTGAACGCACAGTTAAATAACTTCATAAATAGTTTAATCATTTATCAGGTAGGTATATTAAAAATTTTAAAGGTAGAGATATTCCATACTGTACTTTTATCGCTCATTATCAATTAATTTTAATATTTTTTTATCTTTCAGTGCTTATCAATGTGTCGTAATTTTGGAGGGAAGAAGAATTTATCAAGAAAAACTTTAATTGATGAACGCTTTTTAGTATAATATTATAATTTATTTTTACTATAGTGATGTATGGAGACACATTATTTTAAGTAAGATAATTGCTATGTAATTGCATTAATAAATAAATATTGTAATTCCAAAAGTATTGCGACAGATTATTATGAAACATTTTCCATGTGTCCAAAATGACTTGTGCCCCTCTTGCCGAGTGACAATTGTCAAAAAACAATGTATTGTCTCTGTAGGTGATAATAATGACAATTAGTTTTCCAATTTATCATGATTTTACACACTTTTATTTAGCATCACTTGTCTGTTAGCCGCAAATATTGTAATCAATATTTGACCCACTTCCTGACCAACAATCGCCTTGAAATTTGATAGTGCAAGGTATTCCAAATGGCAAAAAATAATCTTTAAGTATTTTTATAAAATCAGATTAATTATTCAAACAAAATATCTAAAATGGTGACGCGTTATTTTATGGAAAGTTGCACATGCGTGACATTTGAGAGTTGAAGTTAAGGTGATTACAATATTTAGTATGACAGATCAAAAGTAGAAAATAATATTATACTTATTGAAAAGAAAATATACATTTTCCAAGAAAAAAAAGATAAAAAGCAGAAAATATACTTTTTTAGCAGCCATAGTATTAAAAGCGGTCATAGTATTATATGCGTACCTATGTCAATAAAATCAAAAGCTCAAATAATGCTATCATGGTACCCATAAGATGGAGATTTATTTTTTGGAGGAATTATAAGAAAAAATATCCGATCAAATCAATCTATTAAAATATTGAATTATCATGAGACTTCGAAAATATTGAATTGACAGAATGAGTATGAAATATTAAATTCAGCTATATTTAGCAAAAGTGCAGTAAGAAGCAAAGGGGCCAGGAACTTACATAACTGTGCTGAAGATACGCATTGCACAAATGTGTGCTACAATGTCTAACCTAACATAACCTGTCTAACCTAACCTGTCTAGCCTAATCTAATCTAAGTAAACACTGTCTAGCCTAACCTAACCTAACCTATCCTAATCTAACCCAAGATAACCTAACCTAATCTTATGTGTTTTTTTTTATAATTTGTGAAAAGTTATAGTACCTACGCAATGTTTTCGCCTATTGATTTAATTTGTGAAAAATTTATTTACAGCTTTTTCATGAAAAAAATATTTTGAATTTTTATCGGATCTAATGTCGCGTGGGCTTTTCGTCGTGGACCTTTTGTAGTTGGACCAAATGTTCACGGACCTTTTATGGTGGAACTTTATTAATACTCTGTATTCTGAGAAATTAAGCTGGCATCTTTGACTCGTTAGCGATGATGAAAATAAAGAAAACTTACGCACATTTTATGAAACTGTTTTATTTCTGATTTTTTATTTTATTTTTAATTTTCTTAATATTTTGTAGAAGTTATTTTGTGCCTCGTAAAAATGGAATATTTCACAAAAAAAATTTGGCCGTTTGGCCATATCTAAAACTGAAGAGAGAAATTTTCAAATTTAATTATTGCATTAACGCTCGTGTGCGCGTAGGTACCAGGAAAATATAATTTTATTTTTAAACAGAGCTGTGTCATGCAGAATATTTATGCTTGACTAAGTAAATTAGTTGGAAAAATAATATTTATTAGTAGGTAGGTACTCATATAACAAGACAATTATTAAATAAAATTAGTATTCATCAAAATGATCTTAATTATTAAGCGAAAATTCTGCGAAAGAAAAGTTCTCGAACAGCGCGTTCTGGCGTCGCAGAATATTTAAAGCTTATTCTGTTTGGAATTTTTAGGATAATGCGGCTATTTTCAGCTTACAATATTATTCTTATTATTAGCTACAATGTTTTAAAAATTCTATTCAACTGTCTTAAAAAATGGACTCTTTATTGATTGTTCCACAATTTTTAATAATTTTTCGATGCATTGATGATCTATTTTAACGTTTTTCTTTCCTTTGTGTTATCATTTTTTTCAAACTTTTGAAGGAAAATTAAAAGAAGTAATAAAATTAGTACTGTAAAGCTGAAGATGACGGGCGAAGCCGAATAGTAAAACTGCTTTTTTATACGATATAATTATGTCATTCAAATAAAACAATTTACTTTTAATTGCTACAAAAATTAAACATTTTTTTTTGGTGAACAAATTTCCTTTCAAATTACCAAAGTTTTTTTGTCTTTCAAATCCGCTTAATTACAAGGAAATGCTCCATTGAAACGTTGAACTTTCCGCGTATTTACATTTAACTGAAAATTTGAAAAGACTTTTTGATTAAATATTTCCCGATGAGTGGAACGTACCCTACAGGGTGCGCCGCGATTCTGTGAACACAAAAATGTTTTAAAAACTTCAACGAAGCTTCACCCCAGAGCAGGTAACTTTCGCAACTGTATTCAATTCGAAGACTTCGTGAGTTGCTAATTAGAGAGGGTCCCACACGCCCCTCCCCCCACCCACTTCCCTAGAGGCCTCAGGTGCTTAACCCGGCAAACGCCGCGACGTGCAGTGGAGTGCCATTAAGCTAGTTTATTAATACGAATATTCGTCACAACAGTGAAGGTCATAGGCAAAAATAAATTCAATATTAATTAAAATAAATTATATAAGTTTCACAGAAACGAAGCTATTTATATGGGATATGGGAAACATGTACGGAAGTTTTTATAGGGTGGCCACATGGCTTATGATCTGCATGGGCTGGCTTAAGTGATCACTTTACTCAATGCAACGTTCACCGATTCCACCGTAAGAACATTCACACATTATTAACTTTTTATGTGTTTTATTTTAAATATTTCAGGGAACTGTGCTATAGCCATCTATGGTCGAAAATTTGTAACTCATGAAGTATATATAGATGTTACCGTTGGTAGTGATACTATATATTTTTTTAAAGTGAAGTATGAAGCAATATTTTTTTTAATGAATATATTATATTCCATACATGTTTCCCTGTGAGACTTCTATAATTTATCTTTAAATTTTATCTTGAATCCTGAAGATTTAATAATATTAAAAAAGTAACAATAGTAACGCTACTGGAACCTACTTTCGCGTATCGTAAATTAGTATTCTTTCTTACCAGACTTATTTACCTACAATCACGCTGTTTCACCGTGGGGGTAAGCAGAGAGGATACATTCTTCTGTCCTGACATACGACTCTTGCCTTATCCACATTCATACTTCTTCGCATACAAGCTCGACGGTTGTTGAGGCTTCTAACGGGACATCTTCCAGTATCTGTTTAATCTGGTCGTGCCACATCTTACGCGGTCGCCTTCTCTTACAAGACAAATGATTTTAATCGTAAGAAGATTCATATTGAAAAAAAACTGTTTAGTAATGGATTTTTTCAAAATTCCTTGCTAGTTGTTTCATAAAAAGAATTGATTCGAAATTAGCAATATATTTTAGTACAATATATTTTAGTCACTTGCAATTTTTTTTATTTATAATAATCTACTATTTTTCAATTGTCTTAATCATCTTAAATTAATGTGCGATATATTTCTCCTGAATAAAAAATGTATTAATATAAGAACGGACTGAAAACCTGGATTCATCGTAAGTACGCACTCAGAAATATTTCGTTCTCAACATAATAAATATATTTATCTAGGGTTATACGAAGCTAACAATTTTTTATAGGTTATCAAAAATTTTCAATTAGTAAAAATATACTGTACCCAATGTGTACCGAAATGCACTCTTATGCTGATGAAGAAGTTTTTCCATTATTATTGAGAAGTTATTGTCTGTTGAGATTTTTTTTCGATAATTTGAGATGTGGATATTCTGATAAAAAATGTTGTAGGTGTATTAGGTATTATTTACACTTTCTATAACAAAAATAATTTTTTTAAGGTTATTAAATATTATAATCATGTAGTAGAGCATGAAAATTCATTTAACACCCAATGGAAATAAAATTCTCGGGTATTTGAAGGTTTGGAAGGTCTCTAGTTCAATGATGCGGGTTCCGTAAGTGAATCCCAAAATGTTCCAGGCGCTTAATTGATAGAAACCAGAAAACTCTCAAAGGCCTCGGGCTAGAGTCTAAAAGAATTTCTCCAGAGTTTACGGGACCAGTAAACAGTTAGCCCTAATGTGAAAATTTCCTGTAATTTATCGTAGACCTTCATTATTCTACAAAGGGTCGTACTATTCTTTTTTTCCATGAAAGGGTTTCGACTTTTGAATGATTTTGGGTGAAATATAACGACTTAATAATTTTTAATTTATTTTTTAATTAGTTGAGCTGGCATTTCATATTATTTAAAAAAATCCTGAAATAAAATGCGAGTATTGAGTTATTTCATGAAAATTCACGAAAATCATATGTTTTATGAAAAATATTTTACGTCGTCAATAATTTTTGTGTTGTATAGGGACGTATTCACTGAATACGATATGAATACTATTCAGTTTAGCAGCATTCATTTATCCACTTACTCGAGCATTCGTTTAACCAAAAACTTGAAAATAACAATATTGTTATTTTGGTGATTATAAAATAACAATAAAAAATAGGCATAGATTTATGACTGTCCATCTTATTCGGTGATTACTACCCCAACAAATAAACAGGACGAATTGACTTTTGCAATTTTAGATGAGAAAAGAAGAGTGACTTTAGAAGTGAAGAAGGCTTTAGAAGTCGATAATATGTTGATTGAGGGGAATGTGGAGTGAAAAGAATTCATAAAAAAATGTCATTAAAAATCCAAGACAAGCAGAAATTACAGTATGTCTTTATGCCTACATGCACGATAGTGCAATATCACTTTTCAACACCCAACACTTGTGCAGTAATGGCATATAGTTATTTTATACTAAAAAGGTTAGTTAATATTGAAATGTCGGACCTCCAAATGTCGGACGTTTGTTCTTAAAAAATATTTGTTATTTATGTCACTTATGTATATCATCATGCGAACCAGTCATTGCAATCTGGATTTTTGTCAAAAACATAATTTTTTGATGTATTATGTATATAAAAATAGTATTAATATTATTTTTAAAATTGGTAGAAATCAATATTTCTTTCACACACATCTACTAAATTTTTCATTCAAAGAGTTTAAATATTAAATTAAATAGCAATATTGATATTTGACAGATGTTTGAGTGTTGAGATAACAATCACCGAATAACAAAAATCTCGTTATTTTCAAAATACGGCGAGTGTTTTATTAAATTAATTTTATGTGAATATCTGTTTTTTTTTGTATTTTGCTGAGATAATTTAAAATGCGTTTACTTTAATTTGTAATTATTATTATGATTGCTTTTTTCTGTAATTTTTCTTAGTACCTACTGTTTAAACCGTAAGGATGTTTCTTTGTATTTTACTATTTTTTCAATCGTGTTACCCACTGTATGCACACACAAATAAATAAACATCTTAATCCCGTCTTCAAGATATTGAAGCAATTTTGTAGGTATTTTCGAATGCTTGTAATAGTCACAATGTCATATGCAAATCTGAAATAAATTGGACTGAGATTCTCTAGCGACGGGAGCCTGAAAGGTAAAATAGACAAAAGAATCGGGGCTGCTAGTGATGTTTTTCGTTCTTGTCTCTCTCACGCAAGGGAAAAAAGAAGAAAACAATTTATCTTACGCTTTTCGTTATTGCGGACCCTTTCGCGCGTCTCCGCTGCATACATAAAAATTGTAAAAGCAAGGGTACAAATCTTCCATTCTGGAAATGTCGACCCCAACAACGAGCCCAGTGGACGACCGGAGATGACGAATTGAAAGCAGATTCATCTCAAACCGCGTCAGAATTGGCAACAGCCTTCAACGTAAGTGAAAAAACGATAGTAGGTGGTAATTCAAATTGGGAAAATAAAGAAGCTCGTAATGTGTGTACCTACCGTATTAATTTACTGAAAGGAAACAGCGTCGGGGCCTGCCTTAATTTGTTGAGTGGTCACTTAAATGAAGGAATTATGAATTGGGTTGCTATTTGCGATAAAAAATGGATTCTGTATGATAATCGGAAACGTTTATTGCAATGGTTGGTCACAGGAGAGATAGCCAAACAATGCCCCAATGGCAAATTGAGTCAAAATATATGGTGGACATGTGGTGGACCATATCCTCATTTCATTACATCTTCTTGAGATCTAGCACAACAATTATTGCAGAGATATACTGTCAAAAATTGAAAACGGCGATGGACAAGTTCGCTATCAAACAACCGAGATTTATCCAATACTCTACTACAGCTCCACGACAATGCTTTTACACATTGCACAACGAACCGTCTGTAAATTACAGGAGCTTCGACCGGAAACTCTCCGCCACCCACCTTACTCGCCGGATCTTGCATGGTCTAAGGAAAAAATTTCAATTCCGATGAGGCTACCTATTTATTCATTGATTCTCGCCCCCGGGATTTTTATAGCAAAGGCATCAATGAACTCGTATGAAAATGGAAAAAGCACATCGATAACAAGGGCCAATACTTCGATTTATTAAATACATACTTTAAAAAAGTTAATTGAATTTGAATTGACCTAGTAAAACATAGCGTTTTTTAGTTCAAAAGTCATTACTTTCATATTGAAAAATAAGATTTTTTTAGGCGGCCAGTAGGTAATGCTGTATTGTTTTGTTTTTTAATTTCGTTAATACATTGGATGTATAAAAAAAACAAGATATCTATATAAACATTTTTTAAATAACATTACATCACAAATTTTTCTTTTCCACGCGTTTAAATAATTTTTTATTTAACTTATATTATAATGTGTTTATGGTTTAGATATTCCTACCTGTAGTTTTAGGCAGCGTGCCAATCAGCTTACCTTAATTTAAATTGTTTGTCCCCAGACCCTCTTTATCTTGGAAAATGCCGAAGTGATTTTAGGAACTTTAAATCCCAGTAGTTATAAATTATACCTGAATGTATATCTTTCCGCATGATGGGTTTAATAGATTCACTAAAATATCGGATATACTTTCTATAAATGGTACCCGTCATTGTAATACTTTTATCTGGTCAATCCAACTATAACCTCGTACGAAAATAGCTGTGGGCTTGGATGTTCGATGGCTACAATGATAATATGATAATAAAGCCCTAATGATGAAAGATAATTTTACAAATAAATTTGCATAATTCGCAAGCGTTGTTCTGGCGTGTAATGTGGTAACATAAGCATAGGAAGACTTTGCATCTTATGGCTGCGTAACTCGAGGGACTGGTATAAACGTCATTCGACTGAATTGTTTCATAAGGCGCGGGTGATAAAAAAAAATGAAATCGCCAGAATGATCGCCGACTTCCGATAGAAGATGGCACCATAAGAAGAAGAATATTTCTTTAGAAAAAACCCCATAGAAAGATCATGATCTTGCATTGTAATGTCCAAAAGCGGTCACTTAAGCCAGCTATATTATAGGTCGTAAGCCCTATTAACACCTATAACTATTTTCCCTTATAAATAGTTATGTCTCAGTCAGACATCTACAATTTATCTTAATTAATCACTATCTCTCAGAGGACAAAATCCAGTGTCCCTTACAGCACGAAAGTACTCAAAAAAAGAGATAAATAGAGTGAGCTCAAGGCGACTTCTGATTCATTGGCGATCTCTGAATTGAAAGATCTTACTCTCATCCGTGTACCCGCACCATAGGGAAGCATGTAGAAGCGATAGCAGTTTGACCGTTTTGCCGGTAAGCTGATAAGCAAAATATCGTATTTGTATAAGTACAAAAATATGAATCAGTAATTAAATAAAAAAGATGTCTGCAATGCAATATCTATTACGAGTTCCAGCTGTGAAACCTAGATATATATATATACTTTTTCATAAGTAGGACTACTGATGTCCTTAGAATAGTTCCTTCAAATATATGAAATTATGAATAAACAAATGAATGAATTGGTAAACTTTGCATTATGTAGAGTGATCACTTAAGCCAACTCATACAGGTTGTAAGCCCTGGGCAATCCATTAAAAACACTTCCATACATGTCTCTCATATATATATAGCCTCATCTCTGTGAGACTTTATAATTTATTTTAGTTAAAAATTCAATTTCAATTTCAATTTATTTATTTAATAATGTGTACATTACAAACTTGATATTCAATGCATACATATTATGAAGATATATCTAATATTTAATATTAGGTCCTTACATATGAAATTGGCGTTTAGTATGGGAGGAACATAAAGCCGATTTTTTTTTATTATAATATATTTATTTAATCAAAATATGTACCATTGCTATCTATGCACTTTTGCCATCTCATAGGTAGTTCATCGATCCCTTTACTAAAAAAACCATTCGGACGGGAATCAATAAAATCTTTGAAGGCGGTTTGGACTGCCCCATCGGAGTTGAATTTTTTTCCTTTGCAAGAAGTTATCCAAATTTCGAAAAAAATGGTAATCTGTTGGGGCAAGGTCCGGAGAGTACGGTGGATGTCTTAGACATTCCAATTGAAGCTCCTCTAATTTGGTAGCCGTCTGTTGTGCAGTGTGTGGTCTAGCGTTATCATGAAGCAGCAGTGGCCTAGAGCGATTAACCAGCCTCGGTTGTTTAGCAGCTAGCTTTTCCATCATGGTTTGCAGTTGCTGACAATAGACATCTGCCGTAATCGTCCTGGCCAGATTTAAGAAAGCTGTAGTGAACGACACCAGCACTAGTCCCCCACCAACGCGCACAAGTGTTTTTTTGGAGTCAATTTTCGCTTGGGGCCTGTTTTGCTGTTGCGGCAGGGTTCAGATCCATTGCGATGAGCGCTTCCGATTACGTACAGGATCCACTTTCATCACCAGGTAATGATTCGATTTAAAATCCCTTCATTATTGTGCGGTTGAGTAATGCAACGCAGCAGTCAACGCGCGTTTGTTGATTTGCTTCACTCAATTCGTGAGGTACCCACCTTTCAAGCTTTTTCACCTTACCAATTTGCTTCAAGTGGATTAAAACAGTTTTATCACTAACACCGCAGCCTGCAGCTAACTCGGATGTGGTTTGCGATGGATCCGCTTCCACAATAGCCTTCAATTCTTCATTATCAACTTTGGTCTCCGGCCGTCCACGGGGCTTGTTCTGCAGGTCGAAATTTCCAGAACGAAAACGTTGGAACCAAAAACGTACTGTGTTTTCTTTTGCGGCACCGTCGCCATACACATCATTAATCCTTCGAGCCGTTTCTGCAGCACTGGTGCCACGGTGGAACTCGTACTCGTAAATAACGCGATATTTCAAGTTTTTCATTTTGTAAACTGAGTGACGCAAAGAAAAAACAATTGAGGAAAAAACAAATGAATTATAATTTTCAAAACACAAATACATGAGTAAATAGCTGTATAAATTTGGATTTGGAATTCCTAACCAAAGAGAAGATATTTGAGATCAAATTTGCCAGTATGGCAAAACGTGAATTTCATATGTAAGGACCTAATATATATAAGAAGATGTGGCCTATAAATTCATAGTAAACAAGAATATGGAAGGGATACATAAAATCTAGAATTTAGTGAAATCTAGTAATTAGTAATCTTCGGTGACTGCATTCAAAACATTTTTTATTTGTTTAGTTACTGCTGCCTTTGCCTCATAGTCCTCATATATGGCCCATAAAACCTAAAATACTTAATACTAATAATACTAATACTAGAACTTAATAAACACTGAAATAAAATATATATCTTTAAAAAAAATGTCCGCTTCTGGAATGCACAAGAAATGGTATTAATCGGAACAAATCATCTACGCCGCCATTTGCAATCGCTAGTGGCAGTTAAAAGTGCTTAAACGGATACATCCGGCGTTGCACAGGTGATAACCCCATCCCCAGGCCAGCACAACTCCAACCCTCATACACAAACAGCTCTTTAGGTACATGCTTATAAATTGACATCAACTCCAAAATTATATTGCCTGGAGATCAAAATAAATCACATGTTTCGATATAAAATATAAACTTATGGCAATCCGTAATTAAAGAGAGCCGTGTCAATAGACATGATGAGAGTATTAAAGAATTAAAGAATAAGTGATTTTAGAGAAGAAAATATTTTTAAAGAATTTAAAAAAATGATCCCGTTTTTATATACATATTGAGATTAATAATAAAAGTATAAAATTGTGCAATCCGCTATTTTAATTGAAAAATCGGTCAGAGCGAATGACGTCACGCCTCAATACCCATTACCGTTTCTTTGAACCGTTGCCATAGATACAATGCAATGTTTAATGAGGCTTGACGTCACGTAGACGAAATGACAGCTGCGGGCGTTTTTGCGCGAAATTAAAAATATGTATATGCTATACAAATGTACATATATACGCATATATATTACATATATATAGTACACAAATGTATACTATATACATGTAGAGTATAATACATTTGTTATCCTAACGAAGGGGCCGTGGGCTCTGAAACATGTCGAATTTTTTTCAACAAAAAAGTGGTGTAAACAAAGTTTATTTATATAAAATATACGTGTATGTTCTTGTTAATTATATGAGATATTTTTGTTCATTCACTCATAGTATTCTTCTTCTTGTGTCATGTACATGCTTATGTATTTTGATTTGCATTCGTTTTTCTATTCATTCTGGAGGATAATGCAATAAATAATCTATTTTAGTCATCATATTAGGTTAAACCATTTAACTGATAGTTTTTTTTAATCATATTCATTAAAAATAATCTTACGTATTAGGCTCTAGTCACCGTTAACATCTGTAAAGCCTTTATTGCAAGTCTCAAACTTAAAATTTCTGCGTAGATAGGTGTGTATGCACACTTTATTAAACTTTGATATTAGTCACGGAAGGCATACCTTTATGAAATAAGTATTAATTAAATACAATTTAATAAACCAGACTGCGATACACTACGGGGAGGAAGGAGCTCGGGCGGTACTCGCTTCTCCGTGCAATATCCGGAGGAAAGCCTCCTGAAATTGCGTTTTTCAGTGAAACCATTATGAAAACAGGCTATGTATGAAGGAGTAGAATACACATGGTTCTGTTCTCCTGAAGGCTTTGATTTTCTCATCACATTTTCAGAATTCCTTGTGGCAAAACCATACACGCCGTTCGTAGAAATAATATATCAAAAGATGTAAAATGAACAACTCAATATTAAATTCTGTCCTTTATTTTTAAATAAACGTCCGCTCCGACCAATATATAATGATGTTGAAACCGTTCGACGTTTAAGTAATCAATATGTCAAAAGTTAATTATCAAAATTCTATTATCACATCTACTGTAATTATAACTGTAACTACATTTTTTTCCAATAGATGGAGGACACTGCTCATTCGAAATTAGTATTGAAAAAAAAAGTGAAATATTTAAAATTAATAATGTTGTACCACGAAGTGACTGCCATTAAAATCAAATCAATCATCAAAAGGACTTTGGATTTAAAAACGCGATTAACTTTTTCGTATATAAACAATTTTGGTATTGAATTTCATAAATTAGAAGTCAATAAAGCGTCTAAAATTAATCAAAAAATCATAAACAACGAACTTAATTTAACTGCCAGTCCTGTCCTCAAAATGTCCATTCTAGCTTTTCATATTTAAAATTTAATTTTTGGTTTGTTTTCAACACCTTTTAGTTTATAATATATCACTTATGTGGTGATGTGTATATTTTTTTTATCAATGTATTTGAATTAAATATTAAAAGCTTGTCCTATAAAAAGTTTGTCATTTTTTTAAAATTTATAATTTTGTTATACACAAAGTTGATGCTATGAGTATAAAAAAATAAAATAACCTATTATGGCGTATTTTCATTATTTTACCTATCCTACGTTTGACGAATATTTTCAAATCAAGAGAAAATTCAATTATTTTATTTATGATTATTTATATAGTACAAATTAATTATTTTAAATATTATAGCAATGAAATTTCAAATTGGCCATATTGTTTAAGTGGACTGAACTATGAATTCAATTAAAAACAAAACTTATTGCCTACGTAAATTAATGTAAAAACGGGGAAAAACAACTTCGTTCCATTAATGTCACCAATAAACTAATTTGTCGGTGAGAAAAATCTCCGTGATGTTTATAATTAAAATTTTCCTCCCTTGCTTCAACTTTATGCATAAATTTTATCACCAGGTTTTTATGAAACCCTTGGGTGTTTCGTGAAGAATACATTTTTTTACAAGAAGAAATTTTATCCAGCGTTTCCAATTTTTTTTATACATATCATCAACGAAGCCTCAAAAAGTGGGCGTTATTTTTCTAATAGTAAATATCCTTTCTACTTTAATTTACCTGGGCTCATTTATTAGCAAAAAAACATCATAATTTATTGAAATTTATTTTGTTAAAACAAATTTATGAAACATTAATGATATTATAAGCTAGTTTTACTATCAGATTTCACCCGAGATATGAATTATTTTGTTTATTTATTAATATTCCTTTATGTTTCCCTGAAAAACACTGAAAAGGTGCTAAAAGAAGGAAATAGGCGAAATAAGTCCGTTCGAATTTTTTAAATTAATTTTGTGAAAAATAATTTTATAAATAATTAAGAAAAACAAAAAAACAAAAGACATCATTCATTTTGATATTTATAAAATACCCTGATCATGGAAAGGTTTTTCCGAAACATGTAGGTGTAATTAATGTTAGTAGATTAAAACAAATATTTTTTTTTTAAATAGAGATGCGAAAGCGGAATTCGTGTCACATCAATATTCTTACTATTTTCAAATTAAGCTAGTCGCTTGTGTTATGAAAATAGGACTAACTTGCTTGTCTGGAGTGAGATTCGAACCTGCGACCTTTGGATCACGAGCCGAGAGTCCTAACCACAAGACCAACAAGCTACTCTATTAATAATAAATAAAATCAAATTTCTTTTTTTTAAATATTTTTTCGTTGATATGATTTTTCTATTTGTCATTCAAATTGATTGATAAATTAGGTTTTAAAGAATGAGGCTAATTCATCACTGAAAAGAATACAAGATATATCAAGAATTACAATAAGGGGAAGTAGAAGATGGCATTTAGGAGCTCACTAGAGCACACACGTATCATACTCGTATACCAGATTAGCTTACAGGGTCACAGCACACATATCACATTTCAGATTAGCTTACAGGGTTACACCACATACATCACATTCCAGATTAGCTTACAGGGTTACACCACATACATCACATTCCAGATTAGCTTACAGGGTTACACCATATATATCACATTCCAGATTAGCTTACAGGGTTTAACCACATATATCACATTCCACATTAGCTTACAGGGTTACACCGCATACATCACATTCCAGATTAGCTTACAGGGTTACACCACATAAATCACATTCCAGATTAGCTTACAGGGTTACACCACCATGAGGCATCAAAAAATACTTGAATTTAAAAAAAAAAATTGACACATGAGATTCGTTTTATTCTAATTATTTACAACATACATTGATTAATATTCTTAATTGACAAATTATTTAAATATTTCAAAATGGTGGAGTTGTACGCTGTCCTGCTAAGTTCCATCTCCGTAATACGGCAAATGCTGGAGATAATCACGTCGCCAGGGTTTGAGTGAAATGTAAAAATTAACCATTTTCTTGTTAAATGATGTCTTTGATTTAGCGTTTTGAAAAAGAAATATCTATTTTTATTGCGCAAATGAGATCAGTTTGAAAGTGATAACAAAGTAAAAAATTCAATTCAAAAACGCAAAAGAATAATGTAATTCGTTAAAAAATTCGCCTACCACGCTAGCTTCAAATTGATTTAACTCAACCAATTTTCCTTCCCCTCTCCCTGATATATTTCCAATGCAAATTTATACCGTTCGACCGATCAGACTTAAAATTTGCAAACTTTTTCTTTAGGAACTGGCAGGTGACGAAGGCGACTTTACCTCCACTGCTGTAATTTCTCTAAAAATCTAAACGGTATGACCGATCTGACCCAGATTTTGCATACTTATTTTAAAGACCCGGCGGGTAATAAAGACATCTTTCCCCCCCCCCCTCCTTTCTTACCCCACCCCCACGCCTGATATATTTTTTGTACAAATCTATAACGTTTGCATAATCTGATCCAAATTTCGCATTCTTATTTTTTAGGTCACGGCGGATTACATAGATCACAATTCCTTCATGGATATCCCATCCATCCCAGCCTAGATTAAATGGATCCTTTTTTTAATAAGAGACTGCAAAATAATGAAACCTTTGTCTCGACCCACAAATTTATGTTTAACTAAATCCATAACCCGAGCAACGCCGGGTATGAACAGCTATCAATATATAAAAATCTAAATATTCGTCTATTTAAAATCTTAAATCTCAGAAAGTTCTTCACGGATTGACTTTGACACAACGCTGCATTCGAAAACGCGCATGTTTTAATATACCTACTACGTTTTTATTATCTACTGTCTCTAGATGTCACATCTGTAAAAAGCAGCAAAATTGAATACCCACAAGCATTGTAAAATTAAATATACATATTAGAAACATGTGCTTTCTCTTTTTTTCTTTTCCAGTTAATAAGACTGAGCCACAGCAACGCGTGGCAGGGTATAGCTAGTATCGTATAAAAAGATAAGCTACTTACTTAATTACTTAATTCAAATGAAATTTATTCAAGTATTGTACAAAATTTCGGTTCTGTATTTAAATACTCGACATGCAGTACTGCATGTAGTACTACTGGTCGGAGCCAAGTTATAGTAAAAGTCGCCTTTCGCGATGTCACGAATGCCTTCAGATGCGCTTTGCATTTTAACATTATCGGGGGCGTCAATTTGGCAGATGTTTCATTACCTCGTAGTATAAATTTCGTGTATGATTTGTGTATGTATATAAATGAAGTTATGGCTGCGTGTTTGTGGGTAGATCAATGCCCATCCGTCGAAGCATGATCCCCGGCACATTTTATGCGTGGTGCGTAAATGTGTGTGACAACAGATAGATGTGAATGAATGGTGAGACGGATGTACAGGATGACCAAAAATACTCACGGTTGGCTAAATGTCGAATTCATTGCAAGTTCAGGTTACAATGATATCAAGCTCCCGATTGGTGGTTGGGCAGGCTTAGACGATCCGCAGCGTCATATACTGACGTGCGTGCCCAATTTTAGTTCTGGCGCCCTTTGGATGACTTTAAGCAGAAGACCTTCACAGATGTACAAGTTACTTAAACCCATATTTTTAGTTAAAAATCTGAGTGAAAGACATTGTAAACTTTTAACAATTTATAAAATCAAATTTTCCGAACCCAGAGCCTAGCCGCGGAACCGAAACGGGAGCAACTACTATATTCACAATCTTTTAATCTTTTAAGTTTCATCCAGTGAAAAAATGTAATAAAATAATTTTTTGGATTTTTAAAATATATTATTTGTTAATATAATATTGTACAGTGTGACGTTTTATATTTTATACCTACCTTAAAACCTACGGAAAAGATTCTCAGTGTTTATACATTGGATTCCTTATTAAATCATTCGAGTGTTGATTTTCCGTACGCCCACTCGCGGATTTTTGATACCCGAGTAATTTATTTTTCACGGAAATTCAATTGAAATATAATTTGTGTGGAAACATTCATTCATTGGTTGGAATAAATAATAGTAGAAATAAAAATACGTACCATAAATTATCGTTCTAACGATGATCATCAAATTAGGTGAAAAACATAAACTTCGTTATCTCTACATGAGTTTAATTATATTTTTTATATTTTACTACTCAAGTTCTCAGAGTATCAGAATCTCTGTTCGACAGATTAATACTTTACCTGTTGACGACAGATTCTGTTACTTTCAAAACTTGAATAGTAAAATATAAATTTATAATTTAAATTTATAAAATAAACTCTCATAGAGGTAATGTAGTTTATGTTTTTACCTTATTTTATGATCATCGTGTATAATCTATACAATGTTAACGCCAAATACATTAATAATATAGTGTTATAATATAGTGTTATAACATAGAGCCTGTCTCAAGGATATATTGAGTCTTCTTGTCTCAGGACCCGAAAAAAAACATCGCAACACGACATGAACTAACAATGTTCTTAGGTTTTCACGGCCACTCAGAATCTTCAAGTTTGTATTTACTGGGGTATTATGCCGTGTTGTTACGACCTTTCGGGCCGACGTTTCGGATCCCATTGCAGGGTCCATCATCACATCAGCCCTGATGATGGACCCTGCAATGGGATCCGAAACGTCGGCCCGAAAGGTCGTAACAACACGGCATAATACCCCAGTAAACACAAACTTGAACGACATGAACTATTAACAGCAGCACTTTTAGTTATGGTGTAAGTAAAAATCCAACAAAATCAGAGCATACTGTCAGTATTTTTGAGTCTTGTTTTATTTTATTTTTATTTTTATAAATACAATTTTTTTACAGTTAAGGTAGCGATAGTTCTTTTCAATGGTATTTCAATGATAGGAAAGGAGTATCATTATAATGTATTAAATATTATAGTAAGCAGTACATAAATGTACATAAAAAGAAAAAAAAATTAATATGCGATAATTATAATGCATTTATGTGGGACAACAATAAGCAAACAATTTTTTTAAATGAATATAGTAAAGAGAAAAATAGAATAACATTTTAAGCAAAGACATATAGGGCTTTTTAAAAATTCTACTTTTTTCTCAGTAATTCGGAGGCTCCCTGGAAAGCCCTTTCGTAATTGCCACTGAAACACGACTCAATATACGTATAAATTTTCCACTGTATACTTTATCGGTTAAAATGTAATTATGTATCGTAAAATCCCCAAAAAATATTTTTTATTAGTTTAGTTAATGTAAAAATAAGTAAAAATTGTAACTAAAATTAATGCAAAGAACATATTACTTAAGTTTTGAAAAAAATATGGCTGCTACCGGAACTCAAATGTAGATTTATTACTACCGGCAAAGAGATTTCCCAATAAAGCTAATTCAAACAATGTAATATTCTCAACAATTTTGATTCTATGTGTCTTATTAATTCAGTAAGACATCTACGAATTTCATTTCCAGTAAAAAGTAACCAACTTCACAAATAAACGTGAATTAATTTAATTATACTAGTTGGAATTTGTATCAAATTCAAAAATTTTTAAATTGGCGTCACTCTAATCATGAAGGGTTATTACAAAAGTAATCCGTAGTACGTACTTTTTATGCGTACCTGTATAATGTATTGTGTATAGAAAATCGACTTAACCCAGACAATTACATCATTAATATTCTAAGAAGTCCTTAATATTTTCGTTGCTCTTTCGCTTTTCATTAATAAATCCAAGAATGGAGGCTTTGTTTCTCCAACACAAAAGCTTCAAAGAAACCGATAAACATAACTGGAGACAAACTATTGTGATAAATTTTTTGAAACATTGTAAATAAGAACAAAAAACCTGCTCCAGAATGTAAAAAAGATGTAGTATCGAAGGCTTTTATTAATATTTGGTCCTTACATATGAAATTGACGTTTAGTAGGGAGGAACATAAAGCCGATTTTTTTTTATTATAATATATTTATTTAATCAAAGTATGTACCATTGCTATCTATGCACTTTTGCCATCTCATAGGTAGTTCATCGATCCCTTTACTAAAAAAACCATTCGGACGGGAATCAATAAAATCTTTGAAGGCGGTTTGGACTGCCCTATGGGAGTTGAATTTTTTCCTTTGCAAGAAGTTATCCAAATTTCGAAAAAAATGGTAATCTGTTGGGGCAAGGTCCGGAGAGTACGGTGGATGTCTTAGACATTCCAATTGAAGCTCCTCTAATTTGGTAGCCGTCTGTTGTGCAGTGTGTGGTCTAGCGTTATCATGAAGCAGCAGTGGCCTAGAGCGATTAACCAGCCTCGGTTGTTTAGCAGCTAGCTTTTCCATCATGGTTTGCAGTTGCTGACAATAGACATCTGCCGTAATCGTCTGGCCAGATTTAAGAAAGCTGTAGTGAACGACACCAGCACTAGTCCACCAAACGCTCACAAGTAACTTTTTTGGAGTCAAATTTTCGCTTGGGGCATGGTTTGGCTGGTTCGGCAGGGTTCAGCCATTGCGATGAGCGCTTCCGATTATCGTACAGGATCCACTTTTCATCACAGGTAATGATTCGATTAAAAATCCCTTCATTATTGTGCCGGTTGAGTAATGCAACGCTGCAGTCAACGTGCGTTTGTTGATTTGCTTCACTCAATTCGTGAGGTACCCACCTTTCAAGCTTTTTCACATTACCAATTTGCTTCAAGTGGATTAAAACAGTTTTATCACTAACACCGCAGCCTGCAGCTAACTCGGATGTGGTTTGCGATGGATCCGCTTCCACAATAGCCTTCAATTCTTCATTATCAACTTTGGTCTCCGGCCGTCCACGGGGCTTGTTCTGCAGGTCGAAATTTCCAGAACGAAAACGTTGGAACCAAAAACGCACTGTGTTTTCTTTTGCGGCACCGTCGCCATACACATCATTAATCCTTCGAGCCTTTTCTGCAGTACTGGTGCCACGGTGGAACTCGTACTCGTAAATAACGCGATATTTCAAGTTTTTCATTTTGTAAACTGAGTGACGCAAAGAAAAAAACAATTGAGGAAAAAACAAATGAATTATAATTTTCAAAACACAAATACATGAGTAAATAGTTGTATAAATTTGGATTTGGAATTCCTAATCAAAGAGAAGATATTTGAGATCAAATTTGCCAGTACGGCAAAACATCAATTTCATATGTAAGGACCTAATATTTGTCTACAGATCAAAAATATATGTGCTTTTAATTGCAAACTTAAGTACAGGGTGGACCAAGGGTCCGTTTACATTTGAAACGATGATTAAAAAAAAACTAGTTGTATGAGATAAAAACTGTTTATTTATTATAAAAGTACAAATAGGGATTTTATATGTTAAAAACTACATCATCCATATATGATCCTTGATTATTTTGACACTGCTGCAACCTGGAGCGGAAATGTTCAATTACGATAAGTGTTTCGTGAAATGTTTTCGTTCATTTGATTCTTCAAGAGACACTGAGTTGCTGTTAAAAATCTTATTTTCAAGATATCCCCAAAGAAAAAAGTCCATTGGGGATAACTCCGGGCTACGAGGTGGACAGTTAATATCACCTCTTTTGGTTATCACTTTTTGCCCAAAAATTTCGCGAACTGCACTCAATGAGTCGTTGGAGGTGTGACATGTTGCACCATCTTGCTGAATAATAATAATATACCACTCTGTATTCACTGTAACACCATATCCTCTTTGATCTTCATAAAAGTATGAACCAATAATGCCTCTTGCATACAAACTTGCACAAACAGTAACCTTGGGTGAATGCAGCGGTTTTTGATGCTTCATTTTCGGATTAGTGTCACTCCAAAACCTGCAATTTTGCCTATTAATACGCCCATTAGATGGAAGTGTGCTTCGTCTGAGAAAAAAATGTTGATAAGACTGGTGAATCTCTCTAATATTTCGTTAGCAAACTGCAGCCTATGAGTGTGATCTTTAGGCTTCAATTTCTGTACTATTTGAATTTTGTACAGTGTAAAAGTAAATCTTTGTTAAGAATGCGATTTGGTAGACCGCTTTCGAGTAGAGAGTCTAAGTTGTTCACGAACAGACGCTCTTGCACGCTCTACGTTTTCGGGATCCCTTCATGTTCTAGGTCGGCCTAATCGAGATTTATTTATTATTAAGCCTGTCTCCTCAAACTTCTGCACCCATTTTCTAATCAATTGAATCGATGGAGCTTCATTTCTATGCCGTAGGTTGTAATGGGCGCAAAATGTTATTTGCGCTAGAGTCGAAGAATCGTTGTTTCGATAGTAGTCGAGTATGCAGAACCCACCTTGTCTTTCTTTGATGACGCCGCGGCCCTAAACTGCCACTGGCCGCTCTTGCATTTAGTAACCCCCCCGTCCCGCCGTCGCTACCGATTCAAATGTAAACGGACTTTTGGTCCACCCTGTATTTTTGAAGGCTGCCCAAGATAATGCCTTTTTCGATGCCATAAACAAATTATAAATTAATGAAATATATTCTTTAACTGGCTGTTTGCACATGGATTGTGATTTAGATTAATTAATCAAAGTAATTTGGGAGATGGATTGGAAAGGTTTTGATCAGTGGGTAATAGGGAAGGAAACACGTCCTTTCCTTCTTCTGGGCTGACCTCCGGATCCATGGTGAAGTCGACACAGCACTATGGTAATTCCTCACTTATCCCGGCGGCAGATCTAATTACTAGTGGCACAATTTTAGTTCTTAGCAGAAGAACCGCACGGTCACCTAGGAAAAATGTGAGTTTTATCTCTAAAGGGACGATATGAATTATCACAGTATTTATGTTGTGTAAATATTCAATATTCCCATCTCCACTCTTTAAACACTTTCGTACACGTTCCTCATAGAAATGGCTTCAGCTCTGTGAGGCTTCTGTAATTAATGATATTAATGCTTCAAGTATGCGTCGATAGACAGAGATAATGAATTATTGCTCCGAACATCGCGGAACAAGTAAAAGTTTTATTTATTATAAAGCTATTCTTTTTATTTTATTTATTAATTTATTAATATGGAGTATTCACAAGTTCACAATTTCAATTACACAACAATATCTTGAATTATTTTAAGTGGAACTCAATTACGTTCGACTCCCGTAACAAAATAATTTCAAATCCTAAAACGCTAAGCTAATCAACAGTGAGGCAGGAAAATAAACAATAAACAACAAAAAGTGAGAAATGAAATATGAAAATAATAAGCACATAATAATACAAATAACTTTTAAAGCAACACTCTCCCAAACATCGCATTCTTGATAGTATTTGAACCCAAAATGAAGAATAGCTCGTTACAAAACCTACTTGCTGGAAAAATCAAGGTGTTTCCCTGCGATCTCCTATGATATTTTGGAATTGAATAAGAAATTGATATATAAATTGAAAACTATATTAATAAAAGCATTAATTAAAATGAATATGCTTTAAATAAAAATGTATATATAATATTAACCTGTCAATCCAGATTTACAGCAATCCTCTATATAAAATTTCATTACACCAAATTATTATATTAATTTTTCTAGTTTAATGATACCATTCCATAGACATTTTTGTCTCATTCATTAATACCGTTTCAAAACCAATTACAGTTATTAAGCGTGTTTATTATTTTCTAAAAACATATTAATGAGTTTGAGGTTACTTAACGATTTATTTGCAACAAATCTTTAAAACCAGTCGAAGCAACTTTTCGAGTCTTTAAGCCCCCGACCCTACTAAAGATGATGATAATAATAATATTAACGAAATATTTTTCATAAGAGTTGACGGCGAAAAAACCCATTTTATTTACGTCACTGTTTGTAAGTAGTTTTTGTTGAAAGTTTTTTTAAATTAATCTTCTGTCTGAATCTTAAGTAGTGTTACGACTAACGGTTAGAAGAAATATATAATTTTCTATTAAAAGTACGTCTCTTTTATATCAACCTCAAGTTAATTAAGAAAAAGTGATTAAAACCATTTTATGTTTATTAAAAATATAACCATTGTGTTTTGTGCGTTCTGTGGGAGTATAATTTTAATTAAGAAACATGTTATTATAAAAAGAATAATTTAATTTATGAGTGTGTACATTTATTAGATGATTTGTTATAATTAAGAAAGGGTAGCTAATATTGGAATTGAATTTGGAATTTGTAACGTTCTGTAAAACGGGGTGATGGGAGGGAGGTAAAGGAAATAAGGCAGGCTTCATGGCAATTTTAAAAGAGAATGCCTGCGAGAAACCTGACACGATCAGGTGACGCAGATATTAAACGACGACTCTATTAGAAGCTTCAATAGTCGACAAGCGTAAGTGAAACTGAATGAAACAAGAGTGAGTGGTACACGAAGGGGAACGAGAAAGAAAGGGATAACGTGAATTTCTGGAACGACATGTAAATAATGCGCATTCTCACACATCAATCTTTTACAAAGTCGCAAAATAAATTTTATTATTTTTTAATATCGAGGGTAGAAACACAAAGGTGCGTTTATAATTATTTCGAACATTACAAGAGAGCAAAAGAAAGTTCTGTCAATCTGATTTTGTCAATATTTGGTTTATTATCAAACGATTTCCATATTTGTTAATTCAAAACACATATGAAAATTGTTTAATAATAAAATAAATATTGACAAAATTCTTTTGCTCTCTTGTAAAGTTCAAAATAATCACTAACACTCTTTTGGCTTTCTATCGTCAATATGCTTAAATGGAGATGCGTTTAACCATTTTATTTTAATGTTTCAAAATTAAACTGAAAATGGTGCAATACGCACCAAAAACATTATAATTTTTAATTAAAGTGTTCCAGTGCAAAGGAAACAACGTTGTATTTATTTAATTTTCTTAAAAAATATTTTATTTATTTATTTATCTTGATCTTAATACATGTCGGTTAGAAAAGAGCCACGCATTTCTTTAGGAAAGACTTATGCCAAGATGAGCGGCTTACAATAAGTGAGAACAAAATACTATATTTATAAAACCTTTATCGTTATTGTTGTCATTTACAACAGTGAGACGTATAAAAATTGCTCTACAAAAATTATGTATTTTGTCTAAAGTATTTAAATAAAATCGATATAAACACACTTGTAAAAGTTAAAACTTATGTGAGTACAAAAGACCACTGTGTCAAGTCCTCTGACAAATGTACATATTTGTATTTGTTGTGTAAGTCACTAGAGAAAAATTTTGTTGCAAAAATATTACAATCAAAAACAAAATATAATATAAAAGTGTTTACTAGCAAATATGTAAACTTTTATTAATAATATTCACTCACAAAAATATGCCACCAAAAATATTAAAAGCTAGATGTGTGAAAACAACGATTTAACAGAAATAGTACATGCAAAGTTCGCTGAGATTTTTTTTAAAAATAGAGATGCGAACACGGAGTATGTGTCCCATCACTATTCATACTATTTTCAAACTAAGCTATATGCTTGTACTATAAAAAACGACTTAATTGCTGGTCTAGAGTGAGGTTCGAAACCGCGACCTTTGGATCACGAGGCAAGAGTCCAAACCACAATAGCTAAGTGAGTGAAAAACATTACACCGAAAATAAAAGACAATTTACCATAACAGGTGAACAGCTTACTTACAGAATTTTAAAATGAAATTAGAGAATTGATTAAGGGAGTCGAATACTGCAGCTCTAAAATTTATGATTTTGAAATTAAAATAAAAACTATGGAAGAGTATATGTTAAAATATGAAAAAAATGTTAAAATTGAACGAGAAAAATGAAAACAGAAGCCTTAATCTAAAAGAACGTGCGCTTTATATGGAATAAGAAAATGTCAACAAAAATGTACAGATACATGGTGCAAGTGCCCCAAAATCTATGGAATCACGAGAAGTTTTAAAAATCGTATCGGAAAAAATAAATTTTGGAAAATCTAAGGGCATCAAACATTCCTTAGCGAACAAACTAAAAAACTTTAAATACTTTTGGTTCAAGTGAGGTAATGTACTAAAAAAAAGAAACGAAAAAAAAGGAATTTAAAATTGCAAACCTGGAAATGATTCAGGATTTATGTAAAGAGCAATAATTTTAAATAAATAAATTAAATACTTAATATCCAACAACATGCTTTGGCATCAATTATGATCAACAATAATCATAGTGTTCGAATTGATGAAAAAAACATACCTTTTAGTAATATAAGTGAGTGGAAGAAATACTCTGATCCTGGTGGATTTAATATTTTTCATGTTAATATAAGATCAATACAAAAAACCTTGATGAATTCTGTATCGAAATAAATAGTTATATACAAATAAGTAATTATATACAATTCTACAAATTAAGAAATGAAAGGAGAAGAGGGGTGATAATTTTATACATAAGAAAAGATATACCGGCAAATATTCATACAAAAGATTTTGATTCTTGTGAAATTCTTAAAGCAGACTTCTACATAAGAAATAAACTGACAAGTTTTTTATGTATTTATAGACCACCAAATAAGAATAAAATACTTTTTAATAATGACGTAAAACTATTCTCGGAAATTAAAAAAGAGGAAAACATTATCCTCGTGGGATATTTACATATAAACATTATGAACCAAATGAGGGAAATATAATAAAGTATATAAATACCATGGCAACAAGAGGTATGAAATGTTACATTGATGCCCCAACTCCCGAAGAAATTCTAAGAAATAAATCAACTGTATCATGTATCTATCATATATATGCACGAGGTTACAATAACATGCGTTTGCCTCATCAATAATTAAGATCCAGATTTTCGACCACTATGCTATCTGTCTCTCACTTGAATATGACAAGCCTATGGTAATAAATATTATAATAGAAACAAAGAACCTCGATCATAAGAAAATTATAGAACATATAAAAACCATTAACTGGACCCAGATTTCTGAAAAAAATAGCTACCACAACCAATTATATAGTGATTACAAATGATTACGAAGACCTATGACAAATATTCGTTTATGCAACGTATTCATAATAAAAATAAAAATCGAAATAAGGCGTGGTATAATTACGAACTAATAAAGTCGATGAAAGACAAAGACAAAGACAAATTATTTCATAAATGGCAAAGCTGCCCAAATAACATAAATTACAAAAGGGAATATTCAAAGACAAGAAAATAAGTCAACCGGAAAATAATAAATGCCAAAGGAAAATATTTTGGAAAGGATTAAAAGTATTGAAAAAAGCAAATTTACATATTGCATATTACCCATGCGAATAAATCAATTTATGAACCAAAAACGAAAGATCATGATATTGTAAATATATATATTTGATACACTGGATTATAATAAATAAATGGAACGTCTAGAACACAAAGGTATAAGAATTTTATTAAAAACGTTCTTAAACGTTCAGAAAGAGGTAATTCTTTGTTAAAATCGATGGAAAGATCGGATGGGAAGAAAGGACCGGAGACCTAGCAGAATGGAGAAGGAGATGTGCTTTGCTGCGAACCAATCCTACGAATTGCCACCAATGCCACCGGGACTAATGAATGTGTTTCCTGTAATATATATATATATATATATATATATATATGTGTGTTGTATCAAATTTTTCCAAAAAATTAAAAATGAAATTATTTAATTTCTGGCATTTATAAAAAGTGAATTGCTTTAAAAATGGAATAAAAATGTTAATCAATTAAAAAGAGACTACATATAAGGTTAAAACATTTTCGTTAACTTACCAGAGTGCCATGGCGAAATTGGATAACGCGCCATTCCCGGATAGAATTGGAGGTCCGTGGTTCGAGTCCCGGTGGCATTTAAAAATATTTTTTCGTTAATTTGATATTTTCTGTATGTCTTTTCTAATTGATTAATAAAAATTGTTTTACAAAAAGTTTATATTATTGATGGATTTAGACGTTTACGTTGTGATAATGAAAAACATAAAATATGTTACCTTTACGTTTGGTAACGTTCTTCATCTTTGTTTATCGCTGTTAACCTTTTGTGGCTGGTAAATTACCTTCTTGGGAGCTGGACTGTCAGCTGTGTCCCTATCTTTTAGGTGGTTGTTTCCCTGGGGTGCTCGAGGTAACATAATTTATTTTTTCATCCACGAAAAATTTATTTTCCAAGATATTTGATAAGGGATAATTTTACTTGTATGAAAAAATGTATCTGCCCATGTGTGATTACTTCCTTTCGTTATTTGTTTAGTTTGAGAAATAAAAATATGTAACAACAGCTTCGTTACATTTCGTAGCGACGATATCGCATTACTCATGTTTGGTAATATATGTTTGGAATGCTTGTTTGTTCAACACTCCTCTGATAATGACGGATTACAACGTTAATATTTCGCGTACATCCATAATCAGTGGCGTATTTATTTTTGTGAGCACTTTTAAACTAGGGCTTCCGTCCCGGTTTAAACCAATACCGGTTTATCGATTATTCGGACAATTTTAAACAACCGAAAATCGGTTATTTTTATTCGGTTAATTGATTAAGTAATTCAAACAGCATATAACATCAGGAAGAAATTTTAAATAGTATGAGGCAAATTGTAAAATCGGAAGTAAAGCGAAAAAGAAAGGTCTGTGGAAAGTAAGAAAGGGGAGGCCTGAATTCGATACTGGGAGAAAACCAAAATAACTAGAAAATTTAAAAGTGAAAAGGTGCAAACGTTTTTCCGATAATTTGCCTGTTGCAATTTAACCATCATGGCGTTGAATATATTTATATGAAAACTTTGGATATACGAACACAACTTTTTATTCCAATAGCTGCAAAAAACGCTTTTAATAACGTCCCAATTAACAGAACAATAACTTTTTTTGCGTCATGACAGTTATTATGATAAAATTATAGACTAACGCATTTTTTTGAATCGCAGAAAATCAAAAAAAATAAACTGATATTTAACATAAATAAAAACTTCACTTTGCATGTAGCGTAGATAATTTTATCATATCAACATGTTTCAGGAGCCAAGCTTCCTTCTTCAGGGTAAGTAATGTACTAAAACCAGTATAGAACAATTAACATTAACATTAACAATTAACCCCTCCCACACTATAAAATCATATCCACGAGGCATAAAACGACCAAAACACATAAAGTGGGATTATAGGGCGGTTTTCATCCAATAGATTTTGGAGTAATGGAATATGATGTCTGCAGTCTCCTTGATTTTGACTCTATTTTGTATTATCTTCAGGTGGTTGTCGAAAACTTCGTACATTAAACAATTTCGTAAATTAAAGAGTTCAGGTTATTATTACGGTCGTTGGACATATTTATATGTTAAATTAAACGAATATTTTAGTCTCATCGTTTCGCTGGTCTTATTCGACCTTCACCCCCGCGGTGATAGGACGCTCTCCTGATGACGCTGGAAAAGACTTCAGCGAAACGACGAGATTAACTTCTCAGTGAAATATATGATTCGTAAAAAATATTCGTTTAATTTAACACATAAATTGTCTAAATTATTTTTTCTTCTCTAGTCTAATACTGTCGCTGCACCGCTGACCACAACAAAAATCCTCATTTAGTTTCATTCTGTTACTGAAAAATTTGGGTAATATTGGTTTGTTTGTTTACCATTTTTAGTTTCTTTAACATTCCTTCGTTACTTATAAACAATATGCTGGAGCAATAATCAGTGTGCATGAGAGTAATAGTACCTATTATATATAACCTAATGTACTTATATTTTTTATTATAGTTTCTAATTTTTCCAAGACGCAAAGACACTTTTTTTGCAATTTTCTTCACAATTCAGAATTTTTTGTGTATGTTAGTTTTGTATCTATAACTACACTTTGGTATTTTATATTTGCAAAGTTTTTTTTTTTTTTTTAAGTACCTACCTCATTTTCTAGTGTAACTTTATATTAAAGAAAAATGGTACGCACAATTTATCTGGTACACTGAAATAAAGTATAGCTTTGCTAATAATACATCAAAAAGGTCGTTTCAAGAAGTAATAATGAACTGCGATAAACACAAGTTATAAAAATTATTACATCGTTAAATACATTTTCAATTTAGGTCTCTTTGTGTATCTCGTGAAAAAATATATTTTTCAACGCGTAACTATGACGGCTATTATTTACTACCATCGTAGTTCTTACTGCTACATTATTTTCAAGTATATGTTGTCGAAAATAATAGATTCCTGATAATCGGTTATTCGTAAGAAAAATAATGGCGCGAAAGTAATGGATCCTGTATTTAATCGGTAGAAAGATATACGAGTTAAAGTTAAGGCACAAAAAGTTTATCATTTATAATATTAATTATTTGAACTTTTAAAAATACTTTACATGACGGGTATAAAAGCAAAGGCAGAAATATCCAAAAAATAAAAAAAATGTTTTGAATGCAGTCACCGAGGATTACTACATAATTTAGAATGTACTGAATTCTATATTTTAAGTGTATCCCTTCAAAAATTATGTTTCATATAAATTTATAGACCGTTTTTCCTATAAAATATATGGATTTTGGAAGGACTACAGTTATATTTCCTGTAAAAACGCGAATTAAGTACATTCTACATTAGTAATATTGATAACTGCATTCAAATCTCTTTTGGACTTTGCTATCTTTGGTTTGATACCCCTTGTTCATTAATTTGTCTGTCTGTGCATAACGTAGTTTCCCACTTTTCTCAGAAAAATAATATCATTACAATATCTCAAGACAAAATAGACGGGACATACTTATTTATTTGTGTGTAAAGTTTCTATGAGCAATGTTAAAACATTACAATATTTCTGTCGTTATAGCGGAAAATTTGAAAGAAAAAAATTAGTAATAGTAGAAAACAGTGAAATGAACCGATTTCCGCCAACTTTTAAAATAATGTCACTTTTAAAATATTGTACCTTTGTTACTTTTTAAATAATATTTTTAAGTTTGGCAAACTCGCGTTTCGTATTGTTAGATTGTATTTAAGGTAAAAGATTAGATTATTTTTCATCACGTGTATCCTGAAATACTTTTACCATAAAATGTTATATATATTTTAATGTAATTATTTTAACCTTATAGGTAGATTTCGCAATAATTTTCCTTAAATATTTCACTTATTCAAATGCTATCAAGCGAACATTGAATTTACTTTACCAACCTAACCGCATTAACAATGTTTTGTCTGCTTATTAAGTTGAGATCAAATAACAAAACGAAAAACGAAAATATTAAATTACTAATATACTTTTGTTTATTCGAGTATTCTAATTAGTACATTCTACACAACAATAAAAGTTTGAAATGCTAGTAAATATGTATATACATATCGAGGGTAGAAAGCCAAAAGGGCGTTAGTGATTATTTCCAATTTTACATGAGAGCAAAAGAATAATATTCTGTTAATCTGATTTTGTCAATATTTCTTATATTATTAAACGATTCCCCTATGTGTTTTGGATAAAAAAATATGGAAATCGTTTAATAATAAAAGAAACATTGACAAAATTAGATTGAAGAAAATTATTTTAGCTTTTCTGTAAAGTTAGATATAATCACTATCACTAACTCCCTTTTGGCTTTCTACCCTCGATATGTTACCAAAACTGCCATAGGTTCTAGGTACCTAAATTTTGATAAATATCTGTTTTTGAGGGAAAATTCTTTGAAAATAAAATTTTCACACGTTCGAAAGACGGAGACTGAAATAATTCACGAAAATTATTACGTGATCAATATCCTGCTGGTGGTTCAGTTCCGACCGTTGCTTATCGCGGATGCGTACAAGATAAATAATATAGGTATTCTAAAGGATAATTGATCCAACAAATCTAAAGTAAGAATTTAAAAATTTTCATTGGATAGGTAAACCATTTAATACAAGTTTCACTTAGTCTGAGCTCGGAATAAGTTTCATCAAAATTTACACGTGCTACTTGGTATAGATTAGTAGAGTGTTAAGGCCTCTTTGAATACCATTCTGATTGAGGTGATTATTTTATATCAAAGATGTTAAACCAAAATTCAATACTTATATAATATTATAGCTTTATGAATAATGTGACTAGGTGTATCGAGAGTTAAAAGTTATATAAAAAAGCTCCTTTCAATACTAAAATAAATTTTGAGCAATCCTGCCTAAGTACTTCACTTTAACATATTCATTTTCATCACATCACGCACATTCATCACATCATCACACAACACAACATAACATAACACAACATAACATAACATAACCTGTTTAAATTTTCATATTTTAGTATTTAAAAATATGCATTTTTTATTCTTGACATATTCCTGTGAGCTGATAACGGAGAACTGCCTGATTGCCCAACTAGTCAATTGCCCGGCAAGCTTACTGCCAAAATAATAACACAAATGATATTTACTGCGCCCCACGAAAAAATGAAAATAGCCATTTCATTCAAATATTTGATCACATTATTATTATTTAGTCACATCACTGTAAAATCTGTCGATAAAATGATTTCCTATCTTATTTATCTCAGATGTGTGTCTATCCCCGAGTCTAATATCTAATACAATAGATATAGAGTTATTGTGTTTTGGAGGTGTCCACCAAAATAGCCGAATATCATACGTTTGTTGTCCCCAGTCGATCAATCAAGCTCCCGTGTCATCTGACAGCTCGGTCATCAGCCGAGTGCTTTATCTCTGCCGGGGAGCCGATACGAGGCCGGCGCAAGTACACACGTGAACGCAAATGGCAAACATGAGCGGGTAACAAGTGGACTAACCACAATGGATGAATAAAATAACGTAAATAAAAATATAAGGCACAATAAAAAATAAAATTACGATGAAAGAAAAATTTGTGGTATAGTGGTCCATACATGGACATAAAGCCTTAAAGTGGATATTACAAATAAATTATTCTATTTTTGTGTAATGTTCACATTACAAATTAATAAAATAAATTATTTTAAGAACATCACGCTAATTTCAATCAATAGACTGCATTAAAATATTAAACACATCGCAAGTCCGGAGCCAATTAGAATATTTCTTGTCAGTTTGGTCTCCATATTATAAAGGGCTTATAGACAGTATTGAGCGTGTCCAAAACAAATTTTTCAAAAACATTAACTACAAGATTAACATACCAATACAAAACATAGAATAGAATAACCTATTGAAGAGACCGAAATTACTCATCTTATAATATATGATTGAAGAAAAATTTGTGATGTAGTTCTTCTTTACAAAATTGTAAATAATATGTTGGAGAGTCCTGAACTAGTAGCGTATATCAATTACAATATCCCAGTCTTACATAGAACTCGAAAAATTGTCACCTTTTATTGCCACAATTCCAGAACTAATTACCAGTCGAATTCGGTGATCGGCACAATATTAAAAACTGGTAATGTTTGAATGGTTGACATTTTCAATGACAATCGAGTGAAAATAAAGTTAATACTTAAAGAGACGGTATTATTTCATTACTAACTTCCACTATTACTATATACATGTTAACTTACTAACTAACTAACCATCTAGTCGATTCCCCGCGTAATCACATGTGGACTACTGTAATAGCAATGGACTGCTGGATAGACTACAATCTATGCAGAACGCCAGCATCGAAATTCTCGCACACAACACAACATCCGTTTTGACCATGAACTACTTTGGCTCCGCTATCCTCAAAGTGTCGAATTTAAGATGCATTGCTATTGTAATGTAATGGTATTGCCAGCCAATACTTAACCACAATATCAACACTCACAGCAATACATCAGCCCGGATGGACCCTGCAATGGAATCGTAAAGACGTGGCATATTAATCCAGAAAATACAAAATAGAAGTCTCTTTAAATAAAATAACTCTTTATTTCACACCACTTTATTTTAACCGTGCCATTCTGGCTTTATAAATCGAGGAAGTCACCGATAAATTATTATTATTATGTTTGAAATTTGCGTTCAAATAATTAGGAAACACTTTCATTTAGATGCACTGTTTATAAAAATTTATATTCAGACTCATAATTCTGAATTTATTAGAATACTACTTAGACATTATAGCTTGTTTGGTCGTACTCGCCGATATTAAATTTTCACACGAAGCAAACACATTGTGGCGAAACATAATATCTTTAAATAAAATAATCTTTGTTTATTATAATAAAGTGGTGTTAAATAAAGAGTTATTTTATTTAAAGATATTTTGTCTCACCACAATGTGTATGCTAACTAACTAACTAATCATCACGCCGATTCCCCGCAGGGGTAGGCAGAGAGGATTGAACGCCACACTCATCTATCCCGGCACACCACTTTTGCTTCGGCCACATTCATAATGTGTATGCTTCGTGTGAAAAAACAATATATTAGATTCTGAACGGCTATGAAACCCTAAAAATATTTTTAAGAATAAATGTGTTTTTGCCGACCAAAAGTTCGATATTTCTTAAATACATCCCACTTTCCCGAAAAACGTAGAAAATAAGTATGCCTGTAAAGAGGCAAGGTCAATGATTGACGATCATTCTTTTTTTTAAATAGTTTTTTTTTTGAAAATTTAAAAATATGAATTAAACAATATGGCGTCTTTGATACCTACTGTCTGTCTCCACGTCTGCTTTGTCTACTGTCTGCTCTTTCTTTGGGGACCGCCCTCATGCCTCTTCAAGTACCTACGTATGAATGAACCCGGCGGGCTTGTGCTTGCGGCTCCATGAAGGGCGCCTCATCCTCTTCTCGGTTTTACCCCCAGTCGGCAGTGACACGCGCGGTATCTCGTTTTATAATAAAAAAATATAGATTGTACTTGAATAAATTCAGTTCGAATCTACAAGTAGCTTTTCTTTCTGTATTATAATGAAAATTTTGGGCATTGCGACATAAAAACATGGATAAACTGGATTCCACAAGATACTGCGAAATACATAAAAGACACCCCAAATGCGCGCGCGAAATCAAAAAGCCGCACGCACTATTAGTGTCTTATAATTTGTTAAAAATTTTGAATTATCTGACTGAAATGTATATATTAATGGCACAGGGGTCTAAAATTTATTTCGAATTATTGGGGTTAATTATCTATGAAATTAATATTTTATAACTTCTTCTTCAAACACAGAAAAATTATTTTGCGGTTAGATTATAATTATAATTTATAGAAAAAACTTTGTGAACACACTTTTTTATTGAAAAAATACAACATGTTTTGATTTTTGACAACATCACTCTGAAACATGTTGATTTTTTTCAATAAAAAAGTGGTGTAAACAAAGTTTATTTCTATAAATTATAATATTTTGTAACTCACGTGTACTGAAAATTTCAAATTATGGTAAATTTCTAATTGTTGGGCTTCGAATTAATGAGGTATTGCTGTACATATAACAATTCATAAACGTAAACCGCGGCAAAGCTACTTAATAAACATCGAATACCGAAGGGAGCTCCGATAATAGACACGTGTTCACTTCGTACAATCATGCACCTCCGGAAACGTACTTACAAACGTACATTGATGAGTCCCTTTCATAAAAAATTATCTATAGCAGCGGTCGCCAAACTTTAGGACCTCGTAAATCACTAAATTCATAATCTTAAATCCCGCGGACCCTTAATAGGATTTTTAGTATTCTTTTATATCAGAATGCATACAATTTTTATAGCACAATACCTTAGGTAGAACCTTTGTTCTTATATACATAAAAGTAATACATTTTAAAAGTATTCTACGTACATATTCAGAATCTATCCATTATTTCTAAGACACTGGAAGCTAATTTTTTGGCAGCGGTCTGTCGATAAATGCTTATATTTTCATAATTATTAAAAGTAAAAAAGATTTTATCTAAGTCATCGTCCTAAAAAATGTGGTCTAGAATATACGTTCTGATATAAATGAATAATAAAAACCGCATTTTCGAAAAAAAACGAAATATAGGTACCTACATTTGCAGTGAATGTCCAGCCTTTCTTTTCTCGCACACCATCAGTGGTCCGCGGATTATTACTTTGGCAACCGCTGCTCTATAGAATCGTCATACCTCATGATAGAAATAATGTTGAGAGCTGAAAATAATTGCGTTGACCTAATTATTTCAGACGAAATAAGCTATGTAAATAATGCGTCGCCGTAGGACAGTTTTGATGCTTCGCACAAACAAACTTTATAAGTAATAAATAAGTATGATTAAAATCGGAATCAGTTTTGAATTTTCCAATTTTCATAATTAACTTCTACACTCAGTCCTGCTACTGACTTTGTTAAATTAACTTTATTGTTTGAGGTAAAATAAACGAAGCGAAGCGGTAATACGAAATATATTTTGAGATATTTTCTACTTAAAGGGTAACGCAAAGGTTTCTACCTCACAATTTTGTTACCAATCGGTTTTACTTCGGGCCGGAGATTTTTTATTGATGTCATCACAATTTTTTTTACATCAGCAATCTGCGTTACGAATGGGATAGATATTCTCGAAAGAGAAGAGAAGAATAACTTTTGAATAAAAAACCTTTTTGGTTGAAACCGTACTGAGGATCCATTGGCAAAGCATTTATTATGAATGGTGCAAAGTTCAGCAATTATCGAAGAGGGTTTTCGTGTTGAACATTCAGAGAATTGTAGCGTCTTACATTTGATGTATGGAGAGTAAGAAAACTTCTATCTTTTAAAAAATATATGGCATTACTGTTGTGAAAGTAATTTATTTTATTTTTACTATGTGATCAGCAATTTTACCTACCCTCAGAAAATTTAAATTTTGATGCCGATCTCCGAAAAACAATTATTGCATCCACGCATAAACTAAATTAAAATAAAATAAAATTTATTTAAATTAGTACAAAAACAGGCATGACATGAAGTTCCAATAAATTTTATGCACGCTGATTTAACATCAATTTTTCCATTTTGTTTATATTATAATGATTAATTATAAAAATTAAGGTTAAATGAAACAAAAATATGAAAGAATCATTAAATTATCTCTAGAATTTAAAAAGTTATGACACTTTAAAGTTGCGTTGCAAAAATAATTAGAAACACTTGAAATTCATAAAAACCTAAGCATAACAAATAACATCATCAAAAATCAAATACAACCCTTCACCTCACCCCTCCTCACAATATTCCCGCTCTCCCACCACCTAGATACCCATACATCAGACATCCACTCCCGCACACCTCAGACTCAACTAACCTGAAGAAGGAAACAGAGGTTTCCGAAACATGTAGTGTTGAAAAAACGAAATAGTGGAAAAAACAAAGTTTGTGTTGTATTCATTATCAATAAAAATGGATTTTTACAAAGTAAACGCCGACTCATTTAACTACTTAATATTAGGACATCTTGAGCAAAAAGTATTCAAAAAGAGAGTTCATAGTCCAAAATAACACTTAAAATAAACTTGAGAATATCTTAATTAATTTCTTTTTGTTACAGGATTCTGAGGTTATCGGTTTTTATGAGAAAATAATTCACAATAAGTCATCAAAATGAGCGATAGAATTGTATAATATTCTCGAATTCTATGGATAGGTATATTTTTTTACTCGACAACCTTTAAATCCTTATACGTAATAGCTACAAATCAATGTCAAAAAACTTCGTTTTCGATTGCTAAGATGAATACCAGTATTTTTTCTGGAAAAAATATCAGAAAATGAGAAATGAGAACCTGTTTATAAGGGATCCCTCGAGAAACCCATTCGGGGAAGAATTGAAAAGGCTTATAAAAAATCGTGAATCAAGAATGAAATATTTAAAAATATCATATTTATCCATCTTGGAAAGGGCGTTACAGTCGCATTTTTAAATTTGTTTAACATTAAATCAAAGTAGTTGAGTTTGATGTTTTAATTTTGTAATTTTGGTTGTTTAGGATTAATTTTTTAATAGAGATATGAACACGGAATACGTGTCACATCAATATTCTTACTATTCTCAAACTAAGCCAAAAGCCGGTGCTTTGAAAATAGGACTAAGTTTCTGGTGTCCTGGAATGCTACTCGAACCACCGACCATCAGATCACAAGGCGAACGTCATGATCACTACACCAACAAGCTACTCGTATTTTTTAAAACACCAAAAATTCAAAATTGTCGTTCAGATAGTACGTAAGTGGTTTAACACATCTTATTACACCTATTGCTGAGTTGGTTAATGATTTTATTACGAAAATGTAACCAAATAAATTCTAGGAACATTAATCAGGAATAGAGGGCATCCGTGTTAGACCTGGCGTGATCAGATACTACAAGTATTTCAGGATGGCCCTGTTAAAAGCCGCAACAACCGTAGAAATTGTATGAGAAGATGTATGAATGTGGCCGAAGCAAAAGTGGTGTGCCAGGATAGAAGAGTGTGGCGTTCAATCCTCTCTGCCTACCCTTGCGGGGAAACGGCGTGATGGTTAGTTAAAATCACAAGCCAAAAACAGAAGAAATTTGTCATTTCAAATATTTGATTGTAAATTTATTTATTTATCAACGCCCTAGTGGGCTTTTACAATATATATATATATATATAAATTTACAAGAATTTTTACATAAACATAAAACATGTTTTAAAATAAAATAAACCAAAAAAATAAAAGGAACAAAACATATTCAAGAGAAATGAAAAATCATTAAAACACTTTAAATAAATATGTATAAACAACTATTAGTATAAAAGTACACAGTAATAGTTTAAAACCTTTGATATAATAAATTAAATAATGATAATTAAAAAATATACCAGATAAATGAGATAAGAAGATACAATAAACAAAAAAATAATAGATAGAAATTAAACATATTTAAAAAAGAAATTAACAAATAAAGGAGATTTATATAAATCACAGAAAGGCTCCACTGAATGCATATATCAAGAAAATTGTCTTTTGAGTATATGTAAGCATTCTGGGGATGAAATTATGTGATAGCAAAACTTTGTCTATTTGTCTGAAGAACTGTATATCTGACATCATTATCCCACACCTTATCCAGTAGTTGTCCGTATGAGTCTGCATTCACATACTCGTTATTTGTGAATGCATTTTCGTTTTGCATTTCTCTGAATTTTTCCTTTGATCTTACTCTTTTTTACATTTCCAAGATAAAATAATTTTGAAAACAAATTTTCAAAAACTTTTTATATAATTACTTCACATATTAACATCCTTTCTTGAGTCTAGTCCTGTCTCTTTTCATATGTTAAATATTAATATTCACGTTCACCTTTTTGAACATTTTCTTCAAATCTACAAAAGTCAAAAAGTTATCTCGCTAAGTTTTAGTTTTCATGCACTGTTAAACTTAAGGCAAATGTCGCTTCCAATAATGTTTCCTAGTTATCATTTAGGAAAATCAACAGATTAATCAAAATATTGCAAGCTCTCTTTTCTATCCAATATTTCTCTACGGCACCGAAATGTGACCTATAATAGTTTCGGAATGTAGATAAGAGATGCTCTTGAAATTTGATATTGGCATCCAATATAACATTTTTAAAAGAATTATTGTGTAATCAATTACAGTAATTTTGATATATTTTCTCACGTAAATATCGAGTTTATATTTGGTAAAAATATATTTTAAAAAGACCGAAATACTATATTTATAAAAAAAAAATCCTTTCTAAATATTCAGGTGCTACTCCTGTCGCACTTCGAATAATGTATACAGTGCTTATTCTTTCCAACCCCGGGAAAAAAACTGATCAATCTACGTGAATATCAAATCTCTTCCCGGTTTGACCAGCTGGAACCTCGTTCGAGACGAAGAATGAAAACACGAAATGACTATATAATTCAGGCGACAAAAGGAGAATTCTTCGAAAAATAGCTTTATCAAAAGAAGGTATGAAAGTATAAAATTACAGACACGCAGCAACGTTGTAAAGATGTTACGAAAGGGAGCTATTTTTCTGAAAAAATTCCTTTTTATACCCTGCGATATTTATTTTTTTTCCAAACAAACAAAAATTTACAATCTTAACATGTTCCAAATTTCATTCAATTTTTTTAAATATTTTCAAATTATAAATTGTCGAGTTCTTACTCGCATGCAATAATAAAGAAAACACATCATTTTTATTATTTCATAAACAAATATATAGAAAATATGAAACAATTTCAATTTTTAAGACATTTTAATTATATACTCCATTGCCAAATCATTTGATAGATATTTTGGAAGAAACACTCCACCCTTGTTTATATATCCACTAAAAATCTTACTCCAAAATATTTAAACTTATTATGGATTGCTTTGAAGTTTATTTGAACAAGCGCGTCAGCGCTTGTCGCTTTGAAACTTTTACAAACTACCTTATTGTAATAAATGATTTTTAATATGAATATATGCACATGAATTGGAAGTCTATAAAAGATTAATAAAAAGTCCGCGCCAGTGTTAGAAATACGCACTTTTCCCTTTTAGGCCGGTGTCACACTAAGCATATCTCCCGTCGCGTCTTTTCAGCCGCGGAACGTCGCTACATTTCTTTCTATATATATTCAATATGCGCTTATCAAACACACTACGCGGATGATCAGTCGATCAATTTACTTTGCCGGTTTGACGCGACGGAAAAGACGCGGCGGAAGGTATGCGCAGTGTGGCGCCGGCCTTGTAGTAAAATTTGCTGTCCGCGTGGGATGGGCTTATTGTTTAAAATAACCGCAGCCATGTGGATGCGTTAAAAATAGAACGTCAAACAAAACACACTTAATTACGCAAACCATTTGCTATTTGCCACGTGCGATAAACCAAAATACATAAATCTATATGCAATGATGTCCGTCCCTAACGCTACCCGATGACTCAAATAATAATGAGGTGTTGAATAATGATGGGGTATAAAATGCGAAAATAAAAATACAATATTCCCTATGTAACAATGTCCATTACTAATGCTACCTAAACGTTAGATGGCACTGTTCTCACACACAGAATATTGTGGATATAGTAAAAATATATAGTAGTACGTCATTTATGGCTCGTTTCAACTGATCCCATAATGATGAATAATAATAATGATGATGGAGTTTTTTTGAATTTTCATAAACATGTCACGTCAGGACGCTTCGCACACAGTCTTGCACTTGTATTTAAAAACGAAAATTTGTCATGTTCTATTCATCGCCAGCCTAAGAAATGCACAGTTTTCTCTTTTAAAGGCAAATATGCGTGGGTCAAATTATAGTCGTGGGATGTGTGCATTGTTTATAATATATCAGCCCATGTGGATGCGATAAAAATGGTTTAGTCCTGCACTAGTATTTAAAAACGAAAATTTATCATGTGCCAGATTTTGACGTTCCATATATCATCCGTATCTAGAAGATCACAGCGGTAAATGCTTTCATTAGATGCAGTGCCGGTTTACTCAGCGCGGGGTCTCTAGCAAATGATATCAAGAGGCTCGTGGTTTGATTAAGGATATAAAATAAAACAACACTTTTACAAATGGAAATTTCTCGGTTTAATTTGAAACAATTTAGAGATATCACTAGTCAAATCAATTTGTAAATCACATTCAATGTTCGTTAAAGTGAGGTTATTAGATCTTCTCTCATCGTGCTCCTTGACTAATTTTTTACTCTTTAATCTAACGCGATAAAGAAAGTTCCCCACTGCAGTCGGTTATCATTAAAGACAAGTAAAAGCCTAAGGCTATTTTCACATTTGGGAAACTCAGCTCTTATAAATTTCCATTATAATTCTATAAAATTGCAGCTTTTTGTTGTCAATAGGAGGAGTCCCTTTTCGTTGTCGCCTAGGCTTTCATCTAAATCGTCTTGGTAGGGACCAGGATATTTGGAATTTTTTTCAATACCTCTTCTGCTGTAAGTGACTTTAACTGACAGGTTTTCAAAATGCTCCAGTCGCTTAATGGAACGCTCTTTGTGTTTAGCTAAGGCAGACAGTTAATTATTAATTATGACAATAAACACTGGAATTTCAAATTTTTGTTAAGACGTTTGATTTTCCACAACTTCATCGAATGAAGTAGATCCACTGAAATAATCTGATAAATAAATTTGAATGATAAAGTCTTGTTTTTTTCGTGGCCCGTAACACTTGCTATTTTTGCTTTATGGCTAATCCGACAGTGATTAAATGAATGAGCTACGACTAACTCATCATTTTTTGACACAAAAAATGAAATTGACATATAGTGATAATTTTTATCTTTTATTAGGGGATTCAATAATATAATACGTATGTCGATTTTTACTGATCTCCATGTATTGTAAGTCCCCTGAGACTTCTCTCGACTCCATAGACAGCTTATTTATGTGCTATTTTCCTACGTCATAAAATACGGGATTGAGGAAAAGTTTTCAATTTCCGTTACTGAAAATTCTTCTCCCCTGTGTTTACTGAATTTTTGTGTATCTGTTAGAAAAATATATTTATTCACAATAAAATCACGTATATATTAAAGAGCATCCTTTAAATTTTTCTTAAAAATACATTTTTACGTAGAATTAATAATTTTACCCTCAAGTTTAGAAATAATTTAGCAATATGTCATCTGTCAAGTAACATTTTTATTATGTGGGTTTTATTACATAAATTGTGTTCGTTTTTTTTCAAATGAACAGGTCAAGGGAACATAATAAAAAAATTGGAGGAGCTTGTACTCATATACGCGCGTTAGAAGTTATACTCCTTTGGCATTATTGTGATAATTGATATTTACATATTAGTTAAAAATTTATAAAATATGAATACAATAATATTTTATCTAGGTTGATGATAAATATAACTGATTTCACTTGAATGTAGTTAAATTATTTATATTTGCGTTAGAGTGGTACAAATGTAACTTTTGGTTAGTGATAGCTAAAATAAGAGATAAATATCTTCGAATCAACGTCTCAGGACGACTTCATTCGACATTCAATGCGCATTGAATGTCGAATGAATACTTGAGTTTTTTGTTTTTAAAACGAATATCTGACAATTACATCGTTTTTTGCAAAAATATCGACAATAACATACACACCTAAAATAATAATCCAAAAACAGTTATAATTTTCAATTCAATAACCAATTATTCATCAGAATTTGAATTGGGCATCTTTATGATTGGTACTCAATTCAAAATGGTCGACATTACATTATTTATGTTACTTAAATTTTTGACAGTTAAATGGATGCGCGCGCATTTTGTAGTCTTGCATTTTCGCTACACGTATTTCCGCTACAAAGCGTGCCCAACTTCCGTTACAATTAAAATTTTACCTTCAACACACCAAAAAATACTACAAATTAGTCAATAATATGTAGTGGTCATGACGCTTGCCTAGTGATCTGATGGTCAGTGGTTCATGTCGCATTCCAGGACACCAGTAAGTTAGTCCTATTTTCAAAGCACAAACTTGAGCATATTTTTAAAGTAGTACCTAAGGTTACTGTTGCAACACGTATTCTATATTCGCATCTCTGTTTAACTTTTTTTAAATATATTCTCCTTTATTATTTACATCTTGCCAACGTTCTACAAGTTTATAGATGCCTCTGCGATAAAAAAACATCCGGTCTTGACTTGAAGATTTCGTCAATCCAAAGCAAAGAGATGTCGAAAGTGCTCACTTTTGTCTACTTAATATATTTTTTTAAGGCCTCTTATTAAATAAAATAAAAATGTAATATAAAACAGGATTTTATTTGTTATGAAGCTATATTTTATTTGCCATATTGTGAAAATATATAAAATATACAATTTTGGAAACTAATTAAACCGTGAAGCCAATTAAGAATATTTTCCGCAATTAGAGATCACACATCATTTGAATTAATAAACACTGTTAGTTTTTTCACATGGTAATGCATAAAAAATAATTTATTTACATTTTAGAGTTACTTCGCAATTATCTTTTTATTGTCACTTATATAATATTATGTATAACTTATAACTAAGTAAAATAACGCTGGAATTCAAACATAAAAGTCCGTTATTATTGACGGGTTATAGCAAGTATCTCAGAAAACTCTCGGAAAACCATCAAACACAAGAAGTTAGTCCAATCGCCATAAGTGCCATATATCTTCACTTCAGTTGAGTGCCTTATCTAAATAAAAACTACAATTGATTGCCAAGAAATTACTAGAAAAGTTATTGCACTATTAATGTACGAAATCTTAGGAAAAAGCGAATCATGGGCAAATTTTATAATACGAAATAAAAAATTCTTAAATTTTGCATGAGGTAAAAAAAAAACAAAATTATAAGAAAATAATAGAAATCATACTTATTCTATCAACTTATATATCAACTTAAGCTGCCACATTTTATCTCTTTGTTAACAAAACCATACTTAATATCTATCTCTACGACTCGACAAAATTTAATAAATAAGGTTTAACTCAGGTTTACGCTTACTCCTTGGATAAAATGTAATGAACTCGAATGTAAAAATTTAAAGTATAATATTTTTATTGCTTGACAATTAATTCTATTTTTTTTTCAACAGTCATTTTACTATATCGTGGATATTCTCAAAAAGATCGGCTTGCTCAATACGACTCGAAAAAATCGGAAAATATGAACTCCTTAAGTCACACATTAGCCGTGGAATTTTCCTCAACATGATCAATAATTAGCTTAGTTTGAAAAATATTAAAAATATTTCTGGTATGTTATTATTCAGTACATTAAAATCAAATATAAACGACGAGCTTACATCAAAAGGAGGAGATATACAAATTTTGGACTCTACACTTTTTTTTCCTACAATTTAAAGAATAAATAATTCTATCGTTTGATGCACATTGGAGACGATTCCGTCAAAAACAAACGTGTTTTTGCGAAATTTGGATCTTCCACTTGAGATTTTTTCTGACGTCTTGAAATTATTTATTTTTCATTCATTATTATTTACTTTAGTGTAATTAATAGTTTCTAAAATACAACATTATTAACATTTGTGTATTTTGTTATCCACAGAATTAAAATTAAAGTAATGTTTTATAATTTCAATGCAAAATGGGGGCAGACCCAAACATTCAAATACCAAAATTTGCCAAAATTCCAAAACTTATTTATTTTTCTTAAAAGCTATACTACAGCGTATGAAAAAATGAACTTTATTTTTGTGCAAATTAAAAAAAGAAATCGATAAAGATTCCTTTGTAAACCGTTTTTTTTTAATTTATCAAAATTTTTAATAGTTGGATCTGCCCCAATGTAATCGCTAGATCCTCGAATGATGTTTTAAAATATTAAAAAATACATATTTTGACTTAACACTGTCCACTGTAAACTGGAAAAATAAACTTAATGATTTGTATTCTGCTTTCAGTAGCACGTAATAGCATCTTTATTCAAATGAAGACCTCTCTTCCGCAGAAAAACGATACTTTAGAGATGTATCCAGTCGGAGCCGAGCATTCTCTATTGATTCGAATGGGAAACTTTTTTCCCTTTTCTCTTTTTTCTGAAGTTTTTCCCACAACTTTACCTACCCGAGTTAGCTGTCGTATCACTTAGTCGAGAAACATTTTATCCCAGTTATATCAAAAATGTGCCGGTTCAGTAAAGTATTGTATTTCAGATAATATTAAGTAACTATCAAATAATTTCTTTTCTCCTTCGTGTCAGTATTGATCAGCGGCGTATAATTAGTATTTAGAGATAAGCTGTACTTACATATAAAATCTAGGAAATAAAATAAAATATGTTTGTAATTTTTTTTTCGTTTGGCAAGTATAAAACAGTGATAAGACCTGCAATTTTGTATGATGCAGAATGCTGGGCAACATCCAAAAAGCACAAACAACAGCTGCATACAACTGAAATGAAAATGTTGCGGTGGGCAGGCGGTGCAACACGCGTAGGCAGAATCCGCAATGAGTATATCAGAGGGTCTTTCAAAGTGGCACCGATAGCTGAAAAGCTGAAAGAAAGCAGAATGAGATGGTATGGTCACGTCGTGCGTAGAGATGAAGACTTCTCGGTGCACTCAGCATCCCAACTAAACCGAGAGGCAGAGGCAGACCCCCAGCAACATGGTGGACTAATATTGAGAGGGAGCTGGCAGCGAAAGATGTTCCCATTGTGACAAACCAGGACAGAAGATCCTGGCGCCTTCGTACAAGGAGGATCGACCATGGATGAACCGGGATAGAGGGGCTGGAAGAAGAATGTGTCTGGTAATATTCATTACTAGCTGTAACCCGTAAAAGGTGACACACTTTTACACGTTTGTATTTCAGCTTTACATTATGATGGTTGTTCTTATGTCCCAAGCGTTATATAAATGAAAAAAAATTCGTAGAGTAGCAATTTTAATTTATCTATTTAAAGAAATAAAATTATCGCGAAAAATTTAATAAAAATTATTTGACATACCAAAAATGCGCACGCGCACTGGCTTAACGAGATTTTTATTAAACCAACTATATCCAAGTTGATAGAATCTGCCCTTACCCTTGCCGGTATTACACATCGTCCAGTTCTCCGCTGCTCCCTTGGAAAGATTAGAAGGAGAAAACAAAATACCTAATTAAAAAAATCCAATAAAAATTTTGTGAGGTTGTAATTTTCAGATCAAACTTCTATTGTACTTAAAAAAATTAGATAAATCAATTAGAAAGATGTATCGAAAAAAAATCACATACGAGTATACACGTTTAATTTCTTTTTTATCGTAAAGGACACTGTAATACTTTTAACTCCTTCAAAAATAGTAAAATAACTTTGTGGTGTCATTATAATTTTAACCTTTTAAATGCCATGAGCATGTTTACGCACCAAATCAGGTGCGTGATTAGACTCACGTTTTGACCTGGCAGAGATATGATTTGACACGATTTTCAGTGTCGTACATTTAAAGTCAATCTCCTGTGTATGAAGGATTATGTCCAGCATTTATAGACAATTAAACCTTGTAATGTTATACTGAATCCTACCATTAACTCGTGTGTTAATGTAATTTTTAAAACCCCAATCATTTTAAAAGTTAATGAAAAGAAAATACACTGTAGAAAACCACTAGTTATTGCATAATCCACACATTTCGGGGCTAATGGTCACTTCATCAGGATATAGCGCATACTGAAAATCATGCTAGGAAATATAATATAATCAGTTGAATAATCAATAAGAAAATAAAGTAATAACCAAATTAATTGATCAATTAGAAAGACATACAGAAAAATCAAATTCACGAAAAAATATTTAGCTACTACCGGGATTCGAACTCGGGTCACCTCCTTTCCGAAGACAGAGCTCTGACCACTAAGCTGTAGAAGCCTTGTACATTTCGGAAAGGAGGTGTCCCGTGTTCGAATCCCGGTAGTAGTCAAATATTTTTTCCTGAATTAGATTTTTCTATGTCTTTCTAATTGATTAATTAATTTGGTTATTAAAAATATATCACAGAACTTGGTTTTGAAAAATTATAAGTTCACAAATACGAGTGTGTTCTTGAATAGAAAAAAGTGTTAATAGCATATTAAAAATAATAAATAACCTAACCCTCTTTGCAGATAGCTACCCATTTAATTTGTTTACACATTGGTTCTTAATTAGTTATTCAACTCCCTTATATTTACTTTTGTTATTGTTAATATCTAAACTTTCAATTTTATTTTTTAGTACCTATACGTTGTATCATTAGCAGCGAAATGCTGGTTATTCAATAAATAGTGGTTTTATACAAAACGTTTACTTTTTACTAATAGTGTCACGGAATCCTGGCTGCGGAAGGCAAATGAAACCCTTAAAATTAATTTAATTTTTATTTATTACACAAAGTTTCTGGACACGAATTCAATCGGAGCTCTTGAATTCTCAATAAAACGCAACTCCAGAGGATGTGCTTCGGCGTCTGCCTCTCCCGGCTGCAGGTGCGCCGCGGATCAGGAGCAAGCCCTAAATCGTGGAGCTTGCTTCTGAATTCTCTGTGACCTGAGATCACCTGCACCGAGAAACGGTCAAACGCCGGGGGACCCCACAGGCCTTGTTCTCTAATGCCCCTCACCGGGAGAAAGGATTATGTCCATCTCCCGGTGATGGCCGTCTCCCGTCTCCCTTGCCACCTCGCTAGGCTCAATTCTTCATGTATTAAATACCAATTTATGATGTATTAAATACCGTATAAAATTAGGAACGGGTCGATTTTTTGGTCATGGCACTTCATAGGCTTACTGCACCGATATCCGCTGAAAACAAAACTTTAGGGACAAAGCTGATGGTATCAAACAATTTGTAAAATGTCGTTTAAAACTTTTAAATTTTTTATGAGAATAAAAAAAATCATTTCATTTTCTGCACAGTCAACTGTCGAACTCTGAACTTAATAACATTGATTGATTCTCATCCCCCCCACAGTGCTACGCGCCCCCTGCGCCCCTCTGTCGGCTGGCGATGGGCACCCTAATGAACTTCTATTATTTTTGCAAAGGTTTCCTGGGTTTTTGATTTTAGTCTGGTTACTTCACCCTGATGGATTTCATGCGAGGGAGTTTCGAGGCAGCCCTGTGATATTTCAAGCAAATATGTTTGAAATTTAAAATCTTGAATCTTAAAATTAAATTGTTAATTTATTTTATAAAATCTGTGAGCGAAAAGAACAACAGAAAAGAACACAGGTTTTCAGGAGTGCCAAAACAACATTTTGAAATTACAGTTGTTTACGAAATATCTTTTAAAGCCTTTGTTATTTTAATTTTTGCACCAACAGTTTTGTTTTATACACAAAAACGTTTAACCAAGTTGACTAATGCCGTTGTTTCTTGCCAAAATTTTCAAATAATTAATCATGTCAATAGTCCTTGCTCAATATGTATCTAAAGAACAACTGCAACTCAAAACTCGATTTTATTGACTTGGGTTGTTCCTTTCACCCACAGAAATTTATTCCCATATTTTTTGTTAATTGTATAATACTGTAACGAGAAGCTTGAGTCTGGATTGAATTGCGCAGTGTCCGAATCCTTTGTAATATATCACTATAGAATAACACTATAGAATGCTCTAGAACAATACTCTGGAATGATCTACAAACGTCTGGTACAATCTGGAATCGTAGGCACTGAGAATGTTCTCGAAAGAAAAAAATAATAGAACAAACGAATTTTTTATAAAAGCGAAGTCGTGCCAAAGCCGTTCAACGTTATTTTGACGTTTCTACCGATGTGATATTAGCGACAAACTGTAGCGATCGATGTTACCAACAAGTGTGTGATACCAGTGACGCGCAGATTAATTGAAGCGAAATATAAATCGAAACACCTACTTACGTGCGATATTTGAACAGAATTTTCTAGATAGTGTTAACAAGCAATAATAAAGTATTCATAGATGAGTGATTGATTAATCGCGAAATAATGTGCTTGAGATTAGCGTGCAAATTTAATTCGTGTCCAGTGACTCTGTCCATTTATTAAATTAACAAATCAATTACTACACGTTTATTTAGCTTGAAACTATAAGAGTATCAATGAAAAGTCAATATAAACTAAACTACTCGTCCAAAGGGTTGTATAAAAGACAATAAGCAAATTAATTTTGATAAGAATTTAACATTTTCTTCTTAATTTACCCCCGACAGATTAAAATTAATTTTAAATATACCTTTTAGTCTTATTGTAAGAAACGCATTCGCTCGACTGTTTTTTCGTCGACTTACGTTGCTAAATTGGTAAATACCAGAAGCCCTTCTATTTTGTCTGGAAATATATTTCCTTAGTCCATCCTTAAGATTCGTTCTAAATATTTATGAAAAAAATTTGAAATCGGATGAAATCGGAGATTATCTCCTACATTCAAATTTACATATTTTACCTCTTTATAATATTATTGTATACATAGTATGTACTAACAAAGCGAATACTAATTCTAAAACCAAAATAATATGAAACTTTTTAACAAGTATTACAAATTTCGCATATAAAATATAATACATGCTTTGTATCGATTTCATGCAACCGTATACCAAGATAATCCTCGCGACCACCGGAGGGTAAATATCTGCCTCGAAGCGTGGCTTTAATTCGCAGGGATGATACGCCAAACCCTAAAAATTATTTAGTGTAACAGAAGTAGTCTACCAATTATACTAATATTTAAATTTGTAACTAATACTGTCTTATTTAACAAGGATAGATACCGCAGACCACCAAAACATTGATATACCCACAACGCATTCTGAAAATAACAAACATACCATTGGAAAATGTTTTTGAAGTTACCTTCTGTTGGCGCATTTACGACAGACGTAACAGGAAACAGCATATAGCGGGGCATGTAGCGAAAATGCAAAACCACGAAATGCACTTGAAATAAGAGTTTAATTAATATCTAAATATGAAAATTTCGTTCGAATTCACGCCTAAAGAAAGACTCGAACCTCGGACGCGCGGACGGCAACGCGGCATCCGCATGACATAGCCATCTTAAAGAATAAGTTTCCAAATTTTGAATCCGCTCTGTCAAACGGTACAGATTTGCCTCGAAAATATGTCAGGGGAAGGGGAACGGGTAAGAGAATAAGAGGGAAATGTTGCCTATGGTACCCGCCGAGTCCTTAAGAATAAGTTTCCAAATTTTGAGTCCGATCGGTCAAACGATACAGATTTGCATCAAAAATATGTCAGGAGAGGGGAAGGGGTATGAGAATAGGGGGGAAATATCGCCTATGTTACCCGCCGGATCCGGGAAGCATAAGTATGCAAAATTTGAATCGAATCGGACAAACGGTGTGGATTTGTATAGAGAACAGACAGACAGACATTGAGTTTTATAGGTATAGATATCAGTTTGATTACTTTAGAAAGGTTGTTCTGCTTTTTAAAAATAAAATGATATAACAGGTATTTATTTAGGAATACTTTCCTAAATGTGAAATCATATGCGTAGGTGTTATCGTGAAATAGTATACGTATTTTAAATATTAATAAGATATTAAGTACGATGTGGTCAAGAATTTACATAATATCATTGTATCCATTGACGTATTATAAAATAGATAAGTTATTCCCATAATAGCCGGCTTCCATATGTAGCAAATATTGAATTCAAAGAGAGAACAAATCATATAATCAAGTAATCACTTAAAAAAATCAGGTAATTTGAAGTCATATAATTTGAAGTCATATGAAATAACATACTCACCCTTACAATAGTGTACGATACTCTGTTTCGTTTTCCCCGGGACTTTTTTCGGCGTAGTTTTCGTAGACGGCGTTTTGTTTAGGTCCGTTCGGTAACGAATGCAAGTAAGGCAATTACCTTATTTTTGACTTGTCACGATTTCACGCTTGTAACGTGTCTACAGTTTATTATGTAATTGATTGTATCATTGTATGTTTGTCCATGTGTACGCCATCGTCATCATTTTGGCATCCTATTTTTAAAAAGTCAAAATACTACGACCGCATAAAATGAACGTTTCCGAAAACGGAAAAGTTTAATAAACAAAAAATTAACCCCACAAAAACATAGTTTTTAATATAAATTCTATATGCAAGGTCTCGGTTTCCGTTCTATTGTATTGGTTGTCATTTTACTGAATAACAACCAGCTTTTGTTTTGTAGCACTTTTAAATATAGAGATCAATTCTAAAATGTTCATAATTTAAATGATTTGAGAATCATACCAAGAAGTTGGTAGGTGCTTACCCGAACATCTGAGATAAATGTGCATTTTTTTTGTGCGCGTGTTCATGTGTGTAAGAATGCATTGTCACAGACATCGAGTCGATGTGCAAAATTTCTGTTCGATTGGATGACGGGAAGTTGGTTAATTTTCACTTCCAGGATGTTTCCACAATCAAGACTGTTGGTAAAATTAATATAAAGTATTGTAAAACAGACTTGGAATTAATAATATTCCAACACGTCAAAATAATTTTGAATATCATCGATCAACATCGCACCTAAGCGGGGAATTCACTAACGGGCATGCCCCTTAGGGTTAAGTCTGGGCTATGTCTGATCATGAACTCTAGTGACGGGCACAGGCATGCCCGTCAGCCCATGCCCGTGCGATCGCATTTTGCCTGCCGGACTTAGGCACGTCTGAACGTGTATGCTCGCAACGGGCTGCCCGCCGGCAGACGCGCTTGGACAGCGAGTAGGATGGTAAAATAAATATAAAGTGTACGATGACGAACGTCTCGCCACCATCGCACGCGGGTCGGATATTAGAAATAAAGATTTTCCTTTCCAATCGCCGCCGATATGATTGACCGTAAATGACACCCGAGATACACTGGGCCAAAGCTAACTACGACACATTGGACAAAATGGTACTTGCGGTTTCCTGGGAAGGCGGGTGCCGCTTCAATCGAGATTCCCCTAGCTTCGTCGAATCCGGAAAAGTTGGTGTGTCTCTTCCGGAAGGCTAAATGGAACTGAACTTGAACACAAACGAAGAGGAATGTCGGTTCCCATCGAAAAACGATACCTGACACGCATTTCACCTGTCACTGCGCGGATTTTTAAAAATTCGAATCCTGGCCAGCGATTGGCGCAGGACACATCAGGCGCCAGCCCAACCAATCAAATCTTGGTGCGGCCCGCGCGCAGCGATCACGAAACATAAAGTAATATTTAAGAAAAAAAATAACAACACTAAACCTTTTTGGGAGTCGTTCATTGCTGTGTACACATCTCATCCTTGTTTGTGGAAGGTTAAAAGCAAAGATTACATGAATGCGCAATGCCGACTATAGCAAGTTAGTAGAAAAAAAATTGCAAAGTGTCCATGCGAAATTGCACCTCCGTGCCATCGCTCCAGCGAAGACAGCAACGAAGACGATTTGCCCGTCCCGTGCGTGTGCGGTACAGGCAGACCTTAGCCCGCCTAGTTCGTGAGTTCCCCGCTTTAATTTGTGATATATTTGATATATTTGACGTAGCCGTCCTTCGCCTGGTAGGCTCTGCGGGTGGCTGCAGCATCATTTGTGGTTACAAAATGGTACCGGTTGGTGAAATAATTACATAAATCAAATTCTGTTGGCCGCGCCATTTAAGGCTCTTGTCCACGGAATGATACACGATGAAATACGTCAGACATGAGTATAATTTCAATAACAGTGAGATTTTGGTCTGGAGATAAACTCTGAGATCAACTTGTGATTTTAACTGCTAAGGAGATTCTAATCCATCTATGTGACTAATTTAAAATTTGATCAATGGAGTGACATTTAACTTTTAACAACAACAAGCGAGATGTGTGTGTGATGAGGCGTGAGTCATGGTGTGCATATGGAGACGACGAAAGCCAGAGTTTCATCCGAAAAATCTCATAAAGGAAGTTGGAACTATTTTTTTTTTAAATAAAGCATTTTTATAACATATAGTCCTTAGCCTCCTTTATAAGTTCATAAAGTTTATTGAGCTTCTTTTAACCTGAGCTCTTAATTTGAGAGAGAAAACGGGCAGGATAGGTTGTTAAAAGTGAGTGGCGAGTTTTATTATATATTTTATAGAGTTAGACTGCACTTTGCCGGCACTTTTGATTTTATATGGTATATTTTTATGAACACCCGTTTTACCCATTGCTTGGAAAATATACTATAAGTATACAGTCGAAAATCTAGTTTTGATTGCTGCATAAAGCATTAATGCATTCATAAAATAAGGCGAATATAATTATAATATTCTAACTATCTGCATCGTAGTCATTCAGCACAGTTTTCAAAGAAATTAAAGGAATAGAATTAAAAACAAATTTTATATACCTACCCAATAATTACTAATAATTGTTACCCATTTTATATTGTTTGCTTATTTGCCAATTGCAATTTAAGTCCACGCTTAATCGCTGTATATTGATACATTAAATTGTTGCTAGCACAGGCCGAAGTCAATTTTGATTGGGATATTGGGTTCAATTTAAAATAAGTTATTTATTGTTTTTTGTGTATTCTGTACTAGTGTAACGCCGGCCGCACACTGGATGCGTTTTCGTACGAAATTGAGTAGTACGTATACGTACGAATACGCAAGTACATCCCTGACATTCGAAGTGGTACTGAACATCGCACACTGTACAGGATTTAGTAGTGCGTGTACGCACGTATAGATGCGACGTCCGACACGATCCGGATTTGGTCGGAAATTTTTGCGATTTCGTACGACGGATATTGAAAATTTTGTCAATTTGACACGTGACCACAAATGTTTGTGGGACCAAAGTGATTCGACTACGTGACCATCAACGCAGATCATGGCGGAGAATCTCTAAAGAACTAAAAAATACCTGTAAGTTAAATAATTTGGTTTGATGAAGGTGAGGTATAATTCTGTACTTCGAACAGAAAAACTTTTAAATATTTCTCCGACGTTATGAGTCCTCGTTGCACTTCGATTCTTTCCAGCATTTGTGAATCTATTAGATAGATAGTCATGAAATTTGTCATTATTTAAGTCTGCCATAACAGAGTTATCCATAAGATACAGATTATTCATTTGGCACAAACGTCATTGGGAAATGCGCCAAGCAACTGATCGTGACAATGCAGGACGCAATCAACGTGCGCGCTCCAATACGTACGAAAGTAGTCGTACGAATACGTACGTAATAATTCGTATCCAAAGTGCGGCCAGCCAAATCATTTCAACTAAAATAAAATAAGTGTTTTATTTTCATACATGTGATTATGGAGATCTAAAACCTCCCCTCGGAAACAAAATATTTTTGCGCTATCAAACAATCGAAATGTTTCCTTTGACGTGTCCCAGTTTTACTGTTACTAGTAGTGATGGAATATTATTACTCAGGCATGCCACCCCTAAAACGTTTCCCGAGGCATCGAGGCTTGGCTTGACAATAGAATAACTTTGGGGATAGTTTGCCGAATAAAAATGACAAATAACATTCCAAGGGGCGTGCGATGGTGACAGATTACCAGATGACAGGAAGTTACGAATTATACCCATTTCTGTCAACGACAAACGAGCTGTCAAATCATCAAAATTATTTTCTTAATAATATAATGTTCCAAATGGGCACACGTCGTGCGTTTGCGCAAATGATTGTAATAAATTCGTAAAATCTCGCCGTCTGAAATATGAGGCTTGGTTTCTAGTATTGTTCGTCGGCAAAAATAAAATTCTCGGTAACGTTTAATGCACGTTGCCAAGAATTGAAAATTGAGATAGCTGTAAGCTGAGATTACCGGCCTAACAAGAAGTTGAAGACCTGTTTGCAAAAAGAAGAAAGCGTTAATGAAGATAAATTATAGATGTCTCAGAGAGACAAAGCTATATCAGGGCCTACGACCTGTCATTGGCGAAATTACATATCATGATCAATTACCTACATATCTATCATATTTGGAAAGTTGTATGTATTCTGCGCTATCGAGTTGTTGTATTGAATTGTGATCTTATCTGCAATTTATCTAATGATTTCCCTGGGAACTAAATCCGGGAATTGAGTTCTTAAAAATTTGAATAAATCTACTCATAAAATATTTTTAAGACTGCATCTTCAAGGAAGCTGCAATTTGTCGGAAGGTGTGATAAAACCAGATCAGTCTCGTTAAGTGTTAACAGGATCTATAAATGGGCATGGGCAATGTTAAAAAATAATTATGTTCAACAAAACAGACTTGTATAAGGTAAACGTACATCCGATCATTTATAAAGGCAATGTCATGGTTTAAATGATCGTGCATTTCCGTCCTAAGTCCAATAATATGGTTTAATTAGACATGTGCACGGGAGTAAATGATGATTCAAAACTCGCGAGTAGAACAGTAAAAATATATTGCTGAGCGAGCTGTTATTCATTACATCATTACTGTATATTTATTTTTGTATATTGCAAAACAGAACTGTTCCTGATGCTTATCGGCTTTAACCCCCAAATCGTACACACACAGTACTATGTTTTATTCTTTTTCGTGCGCAGTTTGTAATCGAGTAATATAAAAATGATAGTTTTAAATAAAATTCCTTTAAATAATTTTAGTTAATAAATATTTGTATACCCATGTATATGTTGTAGTTAACTTGAGATATTGATAGACATATTAAATTTAGCGAAATAATAAAAATAATATAAAATTATTTTTAATCGATATGGCAGTTTCATTGTGATGTAACACAGTTATTAAATACATCTGATGATGAGAGGGGCTGATCTTCTCGAAACTATAATTTTGACGTAAAATATCTTAACTTAATATTATTTAATAAAAAAGTAACCCATAAAAACAAAGTTTTTATTATACTCCCTTTCTTTGTAAATTATAATAACAATTAAAGACAAATTAAAACATATAACATGACACTAAACTTAAAGTAATTTAATATATTTCTAAAATGTCAGATGTTTTGAGCTTTAATAAGACACTTCATGCTTTGTGTAGTGAAGTACCTATTATGTATACCGACGGAATAATTCAAATTTAGAAATATTCCGCGAAGTTATCGGGCCGCCGTTGCTAGTAATCAAACTTTTGTAATGATTCCAATTTGAAAAAACTATTAAAAATTTGAAAAATCCAAAATTATACTATAATTATTATTATTTTTTAACGAAAATTTGATAGAGTTTCTTAATCTTTGCCACGAGTCTGCTTGTAAAGTTCCAGCTCGATTGGATCACGGGAAAAGGGTCAAAAATCGATCCAAAGTTTTTTCGACGGCAAGCCGGCAAGCAAGCAAAGACGCCACGAGATAATATAAAGGGAGTAAAAATTAACGGCGTTGACAAATGAATAAATTAACAAATATAAAATCGTTGATGTTTCAGTCGCTCTGTGACGATTCATGATAATGAAGACAGCTTTGAAAGACCGAGATATATTTTATAGGTTTGTCCGCATCAAATACTTACTTTTAATAGCGTATGTCGTATACCTAGGTACTTGAAATAACCTGGTCAACCGTTACGCGATAGACGAAAATCATGCTAAATTCAGAATAAATATAAAATGGTTATATTTGGTCAAAGCATCCTCTGTAAAAATATTTATCTTGGGCGCGTCATTATTGCTGTAATAACAAAAATGAGACATCGAAAAAAGGGATAAAATAAAGATCAAGAAGGGTAAAATATTCTTCTTTGAAATGTTTATTTCTGCGGAAATCTTAAAATTATGAAAAATATCGTGTTTTCATTGCAATCCCTATTGAATCGTTCTCCTCCTCTTCTTATCCTGATCTTCGATCTCTCTATTCTACCCTCGTCACATTGTTATCAGTGGCGTAAAAATAAAAATACGCCCAATTACAAAATGGATGTATTATATTCATGTCATGGATGTCACGTAGGCGGCGGTGAGAGACGAAATGAAAAACTCCAAATTAATTAAACTTTTGTTATTCACAAAGTCACTGGACACAAACCTAACTGAAGTTCCTTAATTCATACTAATTTTGCAAAGATCACCCAAAAATCTTCCACTTATCTATGGAACTCTTTATATTCGTCTTCTAGAATATTGGCCTGTCAGTGGAACGCTTTGTTACGCCGTTTCTTATCACACTGAATCGCTACTTTAATCCCTGACTGATTTTAATTCGATCTGATCGTCCGTTTAATAGTGGCTATTCACTTTTGACAAAACAAGAAACTCCCCGTAACAATGGCGTCACTTGTTTATAAATGAAATATAATTTTGCGAATGTTTTAACACATTTTAAATATCCAGGCTGTTTCAGCAATACTCGATTGTGTACTGTTGTTATGGTTTTAAAATCTCATGACAATATATAAGAAGTAAGTGGATTTATGTTTTATCCATTAAATATAAATATTAAGAGGGTGTTTATATGCATTTCAAACTAGCTGAAAAATTTGCTTCGCTTTGTTTTCATGATTTTTCTGATTTATTTTTAAAATTATTGTAACGAAATTGTGATCTCGCCAGGAATCGTGCCCGGAACCATTGGCGTGTCATGTCCACTGAACTACGAAGGCCATCTGTCTTCCTAACATTTCGAAAATCTTGATACGTTTTAAATTTACTGGGTTCCAGGTTGGATTAAGACTCATATTCCAATTTTCATAAATATACCAAATCGACCGGCTAATGCAATATTACTTTTTTTTGTTCATAAAGAATTCTTCCATTCTACTAACTTACTGCAGGAAATAAGACCAACTGTTTAGAATAATAATGATAACGACGATATAGAGTACCGTTTTGTTAAAAATATCGCCCCGAAGGCGGCCTTAAAAACTGTTTAGGACTGGTTGCTTGATCTAGTATAGTAATAGTTATAGTTAAACATAAAAATAGTAATAGTTAAGCAAAAAGCTTATGTTTTTACGTTTTCCACTAATCTTATGTCTCCAACCAACCTACTTTAGGTAAACAGCTCGTTTTTGGAAAATCTCTGCTTTTTTATTTACTATTATTCTTTCAAAAACCTTATTTTTTTTAACTATTACTATAAATATTAATGTAACAACCATCCATTAATTAGTCTTCTAGCAATGGCTCATCAATTCAACAACCATTTCAGGGCTATAAAATTGAGACTGACCTCAGTCTCATTTGGCGTCTAGAATTTGAGTTATGAATCTGATTAAAAATGTTTCTCACAAGTTTTTAGATAGAAATACCCAATTGATTTTTTTAATGTAATGTATGTAATATTATATAATTCATATTATATGCTGTTAATCCCTTCAATAAATTTTGACTCTTTTTTGCCTAACGCCTCTACATACTATACGTTAAACTTACATAAAAAATATGATAAAGACTTGAATAAAATTTTACCAATTGGTCATATCAATGAAAATCAAACTGATAATTTTTTCTTGTCCCTGTTTGAGAATTTTTTTAAATATTTTATCTGAAAATACTTAAATGATAGCTCGATGTAGAATGACAGATTATTATAAATTATAATAACCTTGTTACCTCCACTGAGTTTTAATATATTTTTTATTTTCACTATTAATGTGAAGTATCAAATAAGGTTAACATCATTTATAGCAATCTGTCATCATGAATAATGTCTACAAAGTAAACGCCAAATCCATCAATAACATCGATGTAAAATATTTATTTTGTAAAAATAACTTTCTCGTTAAGTAGATTTTCCTTCTTCCAATTTATGACAAGCACTCATTCTTTTTAAGCAGAATGTAAAATATTTCGTTTCCCAGAAAAGTTGTTTAATTTATTGAGAATATTTCAAATGTGATTAACGAGCATAAAAAAAATTGGGAAAGTAATACGTGGAATTGAAGAAAAACTGTCAATATTTGCGTAAGCAATAAAAGCACAGAATAGAAGCGTACGGTTTCGTTTAATGTCAAATCAGTCTACTTCACCGGTGAGCCAAATAGGATGATGGATTGGGATGGTGATGTCGTGTGACTTCTGTTTGCGCGAGCCGGGCCACATGTGCGACTCGAACATTTCGCAGATACAGCCTTAAACGTAACCTTAATTCATTTAATAAAAACGATAAAACTGTAGGACTTCGCGAAAAAGGAACATAAGGCAATAAAAAAATATACAGAGATGCGTACACAAAATAAGTGTCATGTTAATATTCTTAATATGATATTTACAAACAAAGCTAAATAAATAAGAAAATAATAAAATAGTAAATTGTACATTAATACATTTTCGAATCAAATTTCAAAACATCTACCGAAAAATATTAGACCTGCATTTTTATACAAATAATAATATAGGGAAACTCCTCATAAATTCAAAAGATAAAGATAATATATTTAACAATTCACGTGTTAATAAACTTTCATGCAAAGATTGTATAGCGTTTTATATTGGAAAAAACCCGCCGTTCTTTTAATATAAGAGTGAAAGAGCATTTGAGATGTATGAATTTGGTTGATGGTTTTTCTGAATTTTCAAATCATTTATTAGAAAATGATCACGGTTTTGATAGAAAATTAGGACTTTCTATTTTACACATAAATAATTCTGGTCTGAAATTGAATAATTAAGAATCATTAGAAATTAAAGTAATAGTAGCATGTAATAGTGAACCGAATATTATTAATAATCAATTAAATTTAACTACTAACCCAATTCTAACAATTTTTCCAATAATTGTGTGTAATCAAGAACCTCAGCAATGATATTTAAAAATAATTTTTCAAATAATTTAGAAAAATAAAAAAACAAAAGACATTATTTATTTTGATATATTGACATTTATAAAACACGCTGACGATGAAAATGTTTTTCCGAAACATGTAGTTTTAATTAATATAATATACGTAGATATATATAAATAATACAATCAATATTTAAAAATGTCAATCTACAATGTTGCTGAATCATTTGAAAAAATCTTACTTTGATATTTACAAATAAAGCTAAATGCTTGCGCTGTTAAAAAAGACTGATTAGAAGAAGAGGCTCGAACTTTTGACCACTAACTCGATTTTTTTTTGAGTGAATTGAGATTAGAGAGATGAATTATGCGAGTGCCTTAATCATTGTACCAACAAGCTCCTTAAGAATATTTTTACGATTATGCATTTTTATTGTGACGTTACAAACTAAGAACGTAATTAATTTATCCTGCCAAGTGATTCGTACTAAAAGCAACGAGTTGAATCACTTGGCAGGATACACGGTCTGTCTGTCTGTCTGTCGAAAAAATATGTAGGAACCACCGGGGCTTGAGCCCGGAACCGTGTCTTGTGAGTTGTCAATTACATTACGTTAATCACTTACTTCTCTTTAGAAATAAGAGGTATCTCATTTTGATAACATATGTATGAGGTGAAAATTCGATCTGAAAATTTATTTAAAAAAATATATTTTATTTAATTATGGTTATCCTATTTAATTTCCAAAAAAAGATGTTTAGTACCTACTTTGCTTTTTTAATACAGGGTGTACCATAGCTAGCAGCAGAAACTTGGCAAGTAGATTCCTGACTATGTTATGAGTCTAAAATGTTCAAGCAACCATGGCCTAATATCAATAGTTATGGAGATATGCAATATCAAAGTTTGCATTTTTTTCAATATTTCTTATTTATTTTTTGCAAAAAGTTGATCTATCATTACAGTAACTTATATCGATTATGAGAAAATTTCAACTTTTTGCAAAAAAATAAGTAAGAAATATTGGAAAAAATGCAAACTTTGATATTGCATATCTCCGTAACTATTGATATTAGGTAATGGTTGCTTAAAGATTTTAGACTAATAACATAGTCAGGAATCTTCTTTCCAAGTTTCTGCTGCTAGCTCTGTTACACCCTGTATATGGAATATTATTTTATTTATTTCTTAATGTAGGTAATGAATATTATTTTTTATGAGTGGAATATAATGTATTTATTATAAATAAATTTTTAATGTATGGAATATTCACCCTATAATAATTATCTGATATATTTATAGGTATAAAATTTTTTTTTTGTTTATTTTGGATATTTATAAATTTAATTTGTTAAAAAAAGATCTAATTAGAATTTTACTTCATAATACGAACCTATTATGAGTCAACCTGTATGTTGAGTGATTAGGTTCATATTATTTTTTTATTCAAATTTTTGGGTAGATACCGTGAAGGTGCTGAGTTCACAAAGTATGAAATATTTTGGCATTCAAAATTTACGAATACATGTTTTGCTAAATACAAAATACATAATATACCTCATTTCTGTGTTTTATAATATCTGTATTTTTCAACATTTGTTGCAGATATACAAATACGTCTGAGACCAATTTCTACTCAATTTTAATTCCAGTCAGTCGCTTAAAACAAAAAACCAAATACGTTATTTGGTTCCTGAATCAAAAAATTACTCAAGTAAACTTTTTCAAATTTTAATCAATTACGCGGTACACAAATCTGGAAACTTCTTCAAATGAAACTGTGAAAACGGTTCAACCCACGACTTGTATTACAGAAATGATTTCCTTCGCTCGATTCGAACGAACAAAGAATATTGAATTCTTCCGCTTCACACGAACACGGGGTGTCAGCGGGGTGGTTGGCTACCCCGCATCCTGCAAAGCCTTCCAGAGATCCATTTGTAAAATTAAATTGAAACAAATGCTTCCCCAGTATTCAATGAAATTCTGAAGACAATTCTGAACAGCAATAACACAGAGGTAGGTTCCTTAATAGGATCGAGATCCTGGGTAAAGAAAAATATTGGAAGTATTTTTAGCATATAAATAAATCATACATTTTGATTGGACATAAATAACTTGATGATTTTTGATATTGTGCTAAATCGCAACGTTGGAACAACAATATCAACTGACATTGTGGTAAAAATTGACGTATTTGTATCAAAATTCAGATATTTATTTTCCCAATAAAACTTCAAATTTTAATTAATTTCATGTCAAGTGAGTACTCTTTTAGTAGTAGAAGCATTTAGCTTAATTCGTGAACATAAATTTCATGTGAATACGTATCTATTATATTAAAGAAGAAATAGGAGCACTTGTTATATTTATAAGAAAACAAGCATTGACTTGAATTAAATGAAAAGGTCAAACAATGTAACATGCCCAAAATCATGAAAGAATTCACTTTATTATCGTCAACAAAATTTTTGTAAGAAAATCACTAAACTCCGCAGAAAATTATGAATTATTATAATTAAAATCCTGCGGTACAGTAATAACCTGTTTTCGGTCGCCAGCTTAAAATAATCAAATCGTAGGCTTTTTTAAGAAACGAGGTGTACAGATTGCTTTAAAATAGATTTCGATATTATTTAATATGTAGAAATATTATATTGGTATACATTATGTAACATTTGACTAACTTTTTAGCGAGATACTCCAAAATTTAATTTTCATACTCGAGTCAATTTAATTTTTTCTGTGGGCAATTTAAATTTTGAGGTTTAATTTTTTGATAAACTATGGTTTAACTTTTTTTTAAATTGATAGCACTCACGGCGACAGATCATCATCTGTATTATGAATTATAGCTAATAACAGATAGATTCTATTATAATAGCAGCGCAGTGGCCACTATCAGTCGCACAGAGGCTAGTACAGCTGATAATCAATTGGAGGCACCAATAGCCGCGTATCGGGCACTGGTGCCCTATATTTTTTAATTTTAAATCCAAATTCAAGTCATTATTTTTTTAAGACTGAATACTCACTCGCTTGTCTGTTCCACCCAAAATTTTGGGGTCGTAGACCGAGAATATGCAATATTTATCAATGTGAGAAAGATAACCTGTTTTTTATATAAAAAAAGTAAATATATATTTAATGTTTACGAAAGTACCAACCCAAATTTCGTCAATATTTTACATATGATACTATTTACTGTTTAAAAAATAAAGGAATTAATTTTTATGGTTAATTCTAGAAATCTCTGCGAAATAAAAGCATTTCCTACCCTTGAATACAATAGATGCTCTCGTGCGTATATATATACGAGTATATAGTATTTAATAAAATAAATCTCCCTAGGTATTGCAATTTTCCATTTTGAGAGAAAGCACCTGCGTTTTTTATTCGTTTTTTGCTCCAATCTCAATACAATTTACATGTTAATATCTAAAAAAAGATTTTGTTGATACTTCATTTTAATAAAACCATTTTACACGGAAACGTATGACGGAAAATACGAAGGAAAACGCAGAAAAATTTCAAAGAAACCTAGTGGATATATACATATAAAATAATTAAATCATTGAAATATAAATTAAATGAATGCGGAGCTACTTCGGTCCACAGTAAATAAAATGATAAAAGCCAATATTGTAGCCAACATCTGTTGAACGGATAGGGAATGAGAACAACATTGGAAGAACCTTTTGTTCACTACCGTAGATAGAGCTTACCGTAGATTTCCGTAGATAGAAGTTTGATTTGGTGTAGGATTGATACTATTTTAATCCATGTTTTTTTATGTGGGAGAGGAACTTTTACAGGCCTCTCCGAATCACGTCTCCCTTTACACGACGTGACATGGAAGCGGGATTTCGGAGTAAAAAATTGTTAACCTGGCGACGTGTGAGTAGGTTCGATATGTATGCAGGATTGGGATATTTGTGTATCGCGCTGTTCACGCGGGTAGTATCCTTCTCCAAACGTACTTCCAAAGACGTCATGTTACGCTTCTCATTGTTGTATACATAAAGTTTGGAAAGACAAGAGTGTGAACAAACAATTTTAATTACTCTTCATGGGTAGTATCTTTCTCCAAATGTACACTTCAAATGCGTCATCTTACACTTGTCGTTATTGAATACATACAGATTGGCTAGACAAGAGTGTGAGCTAAGATAATTTTTAGTGATGCAATGAATACGAATACGAATATTCGCATTCGCCGAATATTAGAAATTTACCGAATATTCGTATTCGCCAAATATCATCACGAATATTAAAAACAAACATTTAATTACGGTTTGGCTGTGAACCGTGTATCCGAACAAATCTACGCACTCTATTATCGGGGATTCCCCTAACATTGAATCAATTAACTTGTTGAGTTCTTAAGTCAATTACTACTTATTTCACAGCATAACATGAGTTCTTTCGTCTAGTTTTGTTGTGTTATTAATAAGGTTAGGTGCTCATTTATTGTAGTTTTTGTTTTGTAATACGAATTGATCATTCCATTTTATTTCCGTTGTGTGTAAAGGTGTTAACTCTTATAAAATAATTTCAAATTAAATCTAATAACATGGCAAAAAACTAGCCCAGAAGTATTTTTCATTAAATCCGTCTACTTACGCCTCAGAAAGATTATTTTCGACCGCTGGGAATATACAGACGTATAAAAGAAATTTTCTAGCGCCCGAGAAGTTACAAATTTTATGCTTTTTGAACAAAAATTTGCCGGTGGTAATTTTTAATTATTAAATATTAATTATTACGTATTCGCCGAATAGTAGGTTTGATATTCGTATTCGTATTCGTGAAAGTAGTATTCGTTTCATCACAAATAATTTTAGTTGCTGTTCACGGGTAGCATCTTTCTCCAAATGTACATTTCAAAGGCGTCATCTTACACACATATCGTTATTGCATACATACAGATTAGAAGACAAGATTGTGATCTACTGCAATTTCAGTTGCTTACTTGATGTCCCTGATTCATTGCAACTTAAAATAGTTGAATACGTCTTGAAATTTCCTGGCCACTGTCACCATTGTTCGTGATCAGTGCGCCCACACACATAAATTGCGTCCTGAACTACCCGGTATCCTGCAATTCCGGAAGTTTCTGGTGATGCATTTGCACGATACAAAACCAGTAATAATGTTATCTTGACAGATATTAGTTGCGTAATGTATTCACAGCACGGAATTTCATAAATATAATGTCAATTATATTTGTGATCTGCGTAAATTGCCCGAAGGTTTGCTTCGTGTTGGTGTAATTTTGAAAAATATTGTAAACCCACAAATGGTAAATTATTACACAAATCATTTAACATCGTTAAGGGCTCGTTCAGACATGCGGAAATCGTGCGATTGCAATTCGCGCGTTTTGAAACCGCAGATTTGTGTCATGTGTTCAGACAGCCGCGGTTAATAAGCGATTTGTGTACGCGAATAGCGTCAGTAATAAGCGTCGGTTTGACAGCTCCGGTGCCGTTCTCCATCTTTGAATATCAGAGATAAATTCGCTCATTACTTTGTGGCAAGACACAAAAATATCATTTTGTCAGTTCATTTTTAGTGAATAAATATCTACTTACCTAAAATACTCTTTTTTCCAAGATGTCTTTTCCAAATATCTCCACCAACTCCTGCCAAGCTTGGTTCTTGCCAATTTTATTTGAGTAATCCTCACACTGAAGATCCCACATTGCAGGTATTTTCTCCACTTCATCAATAAAAAGTTCAGTGTCAAAGCGATCCATAACGAGCTAACGCGTGCTCCTGTTGCGACGTGCGAACCGCGCGGTGCCCGCAACGCAACTGAACGCTGAGGATAGGCTCCATTGTAATAGAATCAAGCGGGCGCCGCGCGATTCTATTACTATGGGTTGAGTGGCGAGTGGCGGGCAAACCGCGCGGTTTGACTAACCGCGCGGTTACGTCTGAACGATTACATACATACCTACATAATAAGATACGCGCAGATCCCACGCTATTCTGAAACTGCGCGGTTCTCGCTGGCGGGAACTCGAACTCGGCCTCGGGTCTTATTTATGTAGGTATTTATGTAATCGTTCAGACATAACCGCGCGGTTCCCACGCAATTTCCGCGTGCCTGAACGTGCACTGATATTATCGTGATTATCCTATCTTCATTAAGAAACAATCTTATGTTTATTTTTTCATTATATCCAAAGTCATTCTTGTGTGGTCTAGTGTTCGATTTCCTAATCTCGAAGATCTTCTGTCGAGTTCTATAATGGAGAAGTTTTATGATGTTCATCATGCTATATTTAACTTTATGAATTTATAAAATAAGATCAAAATAATAAGCTAGTGAAATATTTTTTGAATTCTGACGGAGAAGTAGATTATTTAAATTGACTTATTTTAGCGCGGAACGACGAAATTTGTGGCCTGTGCCGCCTGTGATGTCTTCTGACCTAGTAGAGATCGTCAACCAGGGTCGCTAAGCGAATACGAGCCGCGTTGTCTAAGAGGTCAAGTGACGTCACACGCTTGACCGCCGCATGAAACAAATTTATTTTTGCAAGCACAACTTTAAAGTCCCATAACTTTTTCATTTGTAGAGATATTTCCATGATTCTTTCACATTTTTGTTCATTTTACTTAAATTTTATAATTAATCTTTAAACAAATGTAAACTTCTTCATTCTCGCTACTTACAACGTAACCAACTCAACTAGCTAAGTCATAGGCCACACATATCTGGCATTAATACTCTGCGAAGAATTTCGTTTTCGTATAACTGGATAATGGATGCCCTTTTCTTATTTCCCCGTTATGCCCCCGCCTAAAGCCCCATCCAGATCACGAATTAGATGCGGAATTCGATCTGCCTGGAGATCTGTTTGGACTTGAAAAGGTTCTGCGACGTGAAGTATGCGGCGCTTCCACTCTTAATCTTTTTTGAGATTATTTGCATCCCAAATATCTGTAGATATGAAGAAATATTATCAAATAAAGTTTTACCTTTTCAATACGTTCCTGTGATCCTGGCATTCTTGAGATTCCTTTTTTATATATAGGGTAATTTTGCTTACCGATCCTTCATTTATTTATTATTAATTTTTACATTTTTGAGTCATTTTTTCTTCCAAAACGAATTATTTTTTATTTAATAAAAAATAGAGTAATTTTACCAAAATCCATGTTGACGTATTCCTTTGGTTCTTGAAAAATAGTGTAGTGATATATTGTATAATACTGGAGAAACCTCCAGCCCTGTGATGCTGCTGGGAGTGCGGTCAGCCGTGTGATGGCGTATTCGCTTATAGACTAAGGGCCAGGGACCGCCAAACTTAGTCTATAAGCTAATACTTTGAAATATCAAACCTGATTTTTTTCCGTAGATGCACCTACACTATAGAAGATAAGAAGGTTTGGGTATTAAGATATTTAATTCTAGGGGATTTCTGCAGATAACGGGTAATACAGATACAAATAAATGAGTGAATGAAATTAATTTTTGGTGAAAAAACGGACACTACATATATATCAATACCTAATATAATTGTGATTACAATATCACGTTATTTTATTAGGTCACTATTTTTACAATATATTGTATTATTAATTTGCTGTATTATGTAAAATATTTATCAATTGATACAACCGAAAGTAAATAATAAAGTTACTTTACCGAATCCGTAAAATAAAAGATTGACAAATTTGCCAACTCATCGGTTTTTAATTATGTAGATATGGTTGTGTGATTCAAACGAAGTGTATGTGAAATGTTTAATTTCACAGAAAAATTCTTCACGTTACGTAGTGTAGTTTATTCATTGTTGTTTCTCGGATTCAAATACGCCTGCATACTATTTATTAATTTGATCCTAAATAAATATTCTTTAAAAACATTAAAAATTCACCGGGTGCTATTTTTTATATATAACATACGTATCGGATTTTTTTTCCGTTAAATCCAAAGTTCTTTTACCCAAGGGTTTACCTTATTTTGTTAAAAATATCAAGTTTAATAATATTGAAGTATGATTTTCAAGCTGTGATTTTTAATAAAGAAATTGTTCCGCTCAATCTGCCGCACGAAAAATGGTAATTTTATAATTTGATTGAGCCTTAAATCAAACAAGATATTAGCTTCGAAGTTCATAAAATAATTAAAAAATTATCTTTTTGAAATATTGCGAACACTTGATTTATCGCAATTCTTGGTAATAATAAAATTTCGCTGAAATAATAACAGCGTTTGAATATATATCAACTTTGTGGTTGAACATAATCATAATTTTGTTATAAACACTTTGATAAATTTAACGTTGCCCGGTTTACAATAAAACAATGCTTAAAATGTCTTGATTATGAAAATAATTTTTTGGAATTTTCTCACCATTTTTCAGGAAGAGGCACTTATTTAAGAAAAAACACATTGATATTTTATATAAATCTAATAGAGGCCTTAGTTTGACCAATAAAGTATTTGAAATATAAAAGTCCTCTATCACTGAATCTAAAATAATTAATAACCGATCAAATTGATCGATTGGGTAGGTACCCAGTTATATAATAAATATATTTCCCATTTCATATGACTATCTTTCAATGTATCCGTAAAACCAATATATTAGGTCCTTACATATGAAATTGGCGTTTTGCCGTACTGGCAACTTTGATCTCAAATATCTTCTCTTTGGTTAGGAATTCCAAATCCAAATTTATACAGCTATTTACGCATGTATTTGTGTTTTGAAAATTATAATTCATTTGTTTTTTCCTCAATTGTTTTTTTCTTTGCGTCATTCAGTTTACAAAATGAAAAACTTGAAATATCGCGTTATTTACGAGTACGAGTTCCACCGTGGCACCAGTGCTGCAGAAACGGCTCGAAGGATTAATGATGTGTATGGCGACGGTGCCGCAAAAGAAAACACAGTGCGTTTTTGGTTCCAACGTTTTCGTTCTGGAAATTTCGACCTGCAGAACAAGCCCCGTGGACGGCCGGAGACCAAAGTTGATAATGAAGAATTGAAGGCTATTGTGGAAGCGGATCCATCGCAAACCACATCCGAGTTAGCTGCAGGCTGCGGTGTTAGTGATAAAACTGTTTTAATCCACTTGAAGCAAATTGGTAAGGTGAAAAAGCTTGAAAGGTGGGTACCTCACGAATTGAGTGAAGCAAATCAACAAACGCGCGTTGACTGCTGCGTTGCATTACTCAACCGGCACAATAATGAAGGGATTTTAAATCGAATCATTACCTGTGATGAAAAGTGGATCCTGTACGATAATCGGAAGCGCTCATCGCAATGGCTGAACCCTGCCGAACCAGCCAAACCATGCCCCAAGCGAAAATTGACTCCAAAAAAGTTACTTGTGAGCGTTTGGTGGACTAGTGCTAGTGTCGTTCACTACAGCTTTCTTAAATCTGGCCAGACGATTACGGCAGATGTCTATTGTCAGCAACTGCAAACCATGATGGAAAAGCTAGCTGCTAAACAACCGAGGCTGGTTAATCGCTCTAGGCCACTGCTGCTTCATGATAACGCTAGACCACACACTGCACAACAGACGGCTACCAAATTAGAGGAGCCTCAATCGGAATGTCTAAGACATCCACCGTACTCTCCGGACCTTGCCCCAACAGATTACCATTTTTTTTTGAAATTTGGATAACTTCTTGCAAAGAAAAAAATTCAACTCCGATGGGGCAGTCCAAACCGCCTTCAAAGATTTTATTGATTCCCGTCCGAATGGTTTTTTTAGTAAAGGGATCGATGAACTACCTATGAGATGGCAAAAGTGCATAGATAGCAATGGTACATACTTTGATTAAATAAATATATTATGGTAAAAAAAAATCGGCTTTATGTTCCTTCCATACTAAACGCCAATTTCATATGTAAGGACCTAATATTACGAACTAATTTTTGAATTTCAAAGAACATAAAACATTAAGTAATATATTGCGTAAATTTTTATTGTACTTTTGTGTTCTTAGACAACATTGCAATTTCAAAATTTTTTAAATGATATGTCATTGGTTGAATCACTGCATTTTCAAAATTCTTTGAAATGTAGTGGTATCAAAACTTATTGAAGTTAAATTAATCAGACTGGTTTATTAAAAAGTTTTTTAATTTTACAAAGCTAAAATTTATTTTCAGCTATTTTAATATTTACGACTATAACCGTGGCTCAGTAAAATTCTAAATCGAATCTTAAATTAAGTCTAAAATGAGTTAAAAATACTCATTTATTCGAATGACATCGTAAACCTATATTTAATTAAAAGGCTATTTTTTATTTTGCATTCTGGATATTAAAGATCAAAGCACCATACTTTTTATTTCTACGATACTTCAATCTTTTCAACAACTCCTCGAATTTTTTTCCACGACGTCTTTCATTGTTCAAAACAGTACAATGAAAAGTGAACATTATGTCTCTGGTTATTCTTTCATTGTGTACAAAAATACAAATTTGTTCGAAGGTATTTTATTTTTGAAATATCATCACACATTTTTTGATCCTTTTATATATGAGTAGCGGTTTTAACGTTATCAAATTTAACTTTTCAATATGAAGTGATCAAGTGATCATTTCATTGGATGAATTAACATAGATTTTCAAGATTGCTCAATGAAACTGAATCATCTGTATGTATATAAATATATTGTACCTACATTTTTAAACGTTGATAATATTGTCAGGAACTTCACATAATAGAAGTTCACATAATAGAAATGTTTGGATTATTCTCCATGAATTTAGAATTAACTAAACCACTCTCGAAGAAATCATATCCACTAAAATTCGCGAGAAATTTCTAGAACTTGTGATGATCCAGCTAGATAGTGGGTCTTCCTAACGTATTAACGATGAATTTTGTATTAATAATTTATTTAAAAGGCCGTTGCTTAATCGCCGCGAGTTGATATTTAATTTTAGCTATTACATTCAATTAATCTGCCAACTCCTGGCCGCGGCTAACAATGTGATGAATCCTATGGGGTGACCCGTCAAAAATACGTCATGGAAAATAATATTAAATAATATAAATTTCATTGCAATGAATAAAGTCATTTGCCGTATGATGTTAGCGAAAATAGTTGTATGGCGCGGGTGGCAACGGCTGAGGTCGACAGATACGCTGTAACTATAAAAGGATCGCGGAATAAAATATTATACCTTCTTGAAATATTATAAATAATGTATTCTATACAATATTAATACTCTGCCTGTGCTAACTATACATTTAACTAAAATATATATTATTAACTGGAAATAATTATTCTGTGAAACTTGCGTTTTTGAATGCAAAATTAACTAAAAATATTAACTAAAATATTTCTAATTTGCTGTTGAATATTGACTAAAACTATAAAGATATTGACTAAAACTTTTGCTTTGAATGGAATATTAACTACTTCTCTCATCAAATATTATTCTGCAGCAAATATTCAATGAAATTATAGGAACTAAAATATTTCTAACATCTTGGGTTCGCATACTATATTGAAAATACCTAATGCCCTTTGCATTTACTAAGTATATTACCTAAATAGCCACAGCTATACCATCCTGTCCGTCAGGGACGAAACATAAAACATAGTTATATTTCTAAAAGTGCTACCTCTTACGCGACAAAAATACCTATTGCAGTCGGGCTATGAATATGAACTATTTCCGCCTCATAATGGCGCCTGGAACCAATACTAAAAACCTCACTAGAAATAATAAATGCGACTAAATCTCGATAAATACAATATATACTATTCGTAATACGTCGTTGAATTGGCACATGATTCGTCTAATGGATGAAGGACCCCGTTGTGTATCGTAATAACTTCAAATTCTTTTATAGGAGCAGTGTGGAAACAATTGCATAATATTACGTAATAAAACATCTAACGAACCTAATAATCTATACATTTATGTTACAATAAAATACGTTCACCAGAAGAATTCGTGTATTAGAAATAAAACATTTCCGTTTGGGGACAAACCAGTAGAATTGTTCGAACGTTGCAAAGGGAAAAATTCACACATATTAAATAACACTGAAATTAATAATTATAAACACTTTGTATTAGCAAATTCTTACCTTGAATGGTTTCGTCCTAGACGTGCATGAACCTGTTCATATTAATTGCGTGAGAAAATAATACATATATTTGCTATTTACGAAATACGACATTTTTGAAGCGAAACTTCTTTATAAATAAGTAGATAAGGTCTCGGGGATGGTTTGTTCGAAAGGATTCTACAACAGCCCGTGAGTTTATATGAAATAATAGTTTCTTTGAATGCTAAATTTTGGTTTTTTAAACCCTCAGCATCTCTGCCGAGGGGGGTTTAGGCTCCGCGCCCGCCTAAACCCGGTGACCAACTTCCTAAGTGACTAAATGGCCCCCCTTGTTCCTCCGGAACTTACTGTATCCCGAGACTCTATCTCTTCTTTACGAGATGTGATCCTGTGACGCCTTCTTTTAGGCTTATAATTGAGAAGGCCGTACTCTTTTGGTACGAGTTTCTGATGATGTGTGTTGTCTTGAGGCGCCTTTCTTTTAGGCCGGTGTTTGAAGAATCATGTACTCTTTTGGTACGAATTGATGACGACATTAGCCTCCTTTGCGGGCATAGTCAGCGATGTTACAAATTATTGTGCAATCTCATTATGCCTTTTCAGAGCGGCGTCCCACGATTCTGCATCTTGCAACATTTACTTTGGACAAATGTTAGAGTGTTAGTAACATATTTATAATATCCCAGCTATTCCATATGAGTGAATGGTTTTTATATTTATTCTGGCCCTGTCTTTCTTACAGAGGACGAAATAGAAGTTAACGTTTTCTATCAAGGTTTTACAGCATTCAAGCATGGAAATCCTTCCAAAGACAAAGGGAACCTTTTTGTTGGTTTAAGTAGTTTGCGCCGGATGAGGTTAGGTGGTCGGTTTATTGACGACCCCGAGCAACAAGGAGGGCCCCGCTTTTAAGGGACCCTGCAGGGGCTTGTGCGGGTTCCACGCCCAAGTGCCGGCAATCATCCACCCCTCAGCCAGCTAGGCTAACACAAACCAGATATCCCCAATCTTTAGTTAGATCTCCCCATTCTGTCCTTTACTCGTCATTCTGAAGCCACTTATTAAGCTGAATATACCGAGGTACTCGATTCATAAAGAGTTAGTTGTAGACCGAGTGTAATGATTGCGCAATACCTACGCAATACAGTAACCATCAAAATGCTACTAAGTAATTCATATAGAAATCCGTGTATTCAATTTTTAGCATAAACGGTATGAAATTCGCTTTGCATAAAAATACATCCGTTTGGAACGTTTTTCTCGTACGATTTGAACCAATATCACACAAGCAATCGTGATATTTAATTACACATAATTATTCCGAACTCAAATATTCCCAAAATAAATACATTTCGATAGTGAAAATAATTAACCGTAATAGATAATATAAATGTGTTCCTTAGCTGTTACACAGTGGCGGTATGATCCTCTCTGGTACTGATGAATGGTAGATTCCTCCATACGTCCGGGCAGCAACTCCGTCCGCAAATGCTGTTCTCCAAATGAAGTCTCTGGCAGTAGTCTCTCGGGCAGCGCTTCCGCTGGCAGGTCTGGTCTCGAACTGAAGGGGCTGAGTATATCGTGTTCGCTCCTTTTATAGTAACGATTTCACCATACCTCTGAAATCCACGTTAGTGCAGTGACTCATCCTATGCGCGATGACCTCACCGCCGGCGCTCGCCATTGGCCGGATTCAGTCATCAGGACGGTCGCCTCCGGCTCAACCCGTCGAAGGCAAAGCGCCCTGTGATTGGTTCGTTTCGTTAAAATAATGGTAAAGCACTCGCTACACGCGAGACTTGCTGTTCCTATTCATAAATAATAAAGGCTCATTCGCACCTACTCACAAGGTCGAGTCTATTAGGATTGGCAAACAATATTAATTTAACACAGAATTATATCTATGGTATAATAAAGATCTAAGAAATATTACTTGTATAGCTGAATATTCAGTATTTTGTTAGCCTCTTGTAAAACATAGAATCTTGAGAAGAAATATATCAGGCTTTTACTTTTAAACGATTCAAAATAGAAGAAATATATTTTTGATGTCCATACTTGGCTTTTTTTTTAATATTATTATTTTAGGATTTTCTAAATTCATTAAATCTATACCTATGTCGACCATCACAAGTTCATGTCTATATTTTTTTTAAAGTAGAGGTGCGAACACGGAATACGTGTCACATCAATATTCTTCCTATTTAAAATTAAGCTAAACGCTTGTGCTATGAAAATAGGACTAATTTGCTAGTCTGGAGTGAGGTTCGAATCCGCGACCTTTGGATCACGAGGCGATAGTCCTAACCACAAGACCAACAAGCTACTCGTTGGTGCTACTGCTATAAAGATATCATAAATTAATAAATGAAAACGATAAGGTAAAAATAGCTGGATTTTATAATGCATTTAAAATAAAAAGCTCTGAATTAATAAAAAAATAATTGATTTAATTGGATGTATCGACAGCTGCTCACATGAAACATATTTTTTATGATTGTTTTGAGGTTAAGTTAGTGTGCTGGCCACCTCACTTATACAAATAAGAGAGGCCTAAAACTAGTATGAAGGCTGTGCAATGTGGCCCATACTTCACCAGCAGTTTTTTCTTCGAAAATGCTCACCACAAGACAATCATCAACGCTTTGATGGGTTTTACAGCTTGTTGTACATGGGTTTTATAGCTTATTGTATGTAGAATATCATTTATGCTCGTGATAAATGATATTCTACATACATTATTGTGATTACGATCTATTAGTGAAATGAAATATACTACGGCATTTTTTTTCATTTAAAAAATAATAAATTATTACGTAAAATTTATTGTTTCATTTTTTTCCTTGAATTTTTTAATTAATTTTTTCTTTTCCTTTTAATATAAATAAATAAATGCTTTTTCATTAGGAACCGACGTGTAAAAATCCTGTCATTTTAAAGGGAAAAGGAGAAATTCTAAAGCATTTTCAGTTCTTCGCAACTGTTCTGTGTCCGGGAGCTTTGGTCTCCGCCCATTATGGTGGACACAGATAAAGATAGCTGGAAGAGAGAAGGTCTAGCTGAGAACCAGGACAACGGTCTGCACGACCATGCTGGTGCCTACTATGCCACTATGCCGGAGTCTACGTTCATGGAGCCGCTCCTCTGGGACATGACGCTCGTGTTGTAGACACCCCCGAGTTTAATTATTATGAATAAAACACTATTTCCACTATTTTTTTGAAGTAAAATTTTTTAAGTTTATTTAAAAAAAAAATTAACGTTAAAATTATTACGTAATATATATTTTTTTATTTTTTACGTAAAAATTTCAACTCATTTTTTTTACGTAAAATTTTATAATTTTTTCTTTTCTTTTTTATATAAATAAATAGATGCTTTTTCCTCTGTAACCGATATATAAACGTTCCGTTATTTTTGACGATATTTGAAAATATTGTCACGTGTTGTGGCTGCAGGAGAAATTAATGAAACGCTGAAATGTGATAACAGAATTTATTGAATATCGTTTAATTAATTAAACTTAAGTACAAGGTCACTTATCACTATTAAATGTAACGCTATTCCTTAAATTAAATTGTTTCGCAATTAATCACTCGTTCCCTGTTCCCTGTTCCATGTTCCCTTCCTCGCCCCCCTCCCTCCACAAATCACCCTCTCCTCCTAAAGACACCTAATACAGTACTTTCACATTTTAGAATAGTTTAAATAACGCTCGTTAATGACACGGACGTGTCGAAACCGGTAGCGTAAATTCTTTAATAAGTAACAAATTGTACATTTCAAGTTTAAACTCTTTAATAATGTCTGAAAAAATTGTTACATACGCTGTCGCTTTAACACTTTATTCACTGTTCACTAGAATAATCCACCCCATTTCAGCACTTATTAATATTCTCTTCGGTATATTTCGCTGCGTTAGAACTTTTTCCAGAATATTCGCTCAAATATCGCACACGGGTAAGTGCTTCTCTTAATTATCTGTCGCTTAGTTCACACGGCCGGTGGCAACACTGCCCTCGCCTCGCGATTCGCCGCTAGGGCCGCGCGGGCCGCGTCGCTGGAAACGTCAAAACAACAACAATCCCTCCGCGGTCTGGTTCCGTTTATTTATACGATACGGTTGAATTCTTCGAACGTTCGAGATTTTTATAGTGTTTTATCGCAGTTTCCAGATGTTCCTGGAACTTTGGAGACGTCTCTCGAAAGCGCTAGGTTTTTCTGGAATTTTCGGTAGTATTAGTGTCATCAACTTTGACAGAAGTGCGCGACTCCTTCTAGCCTCGTTACAATATAATACAAATATTTAATTTCAAAGCAATGTATGATAAAATATATACCTGAATACAATATGACGACAGCTTAAAACGGCTAAATCCAAGATAATGGTACCATTGCGTATACAACGAAAATGAGTATTTCACTATATTATTGAATGTGCTAATAACAAAATGAAAGATAATCTACGTTTAAATAGTAAGTATTAAATAAGATATTAGGTCCTTACATATGAAATTGGCGTTTAGTATGGGAGGAACATAAGCCGATTTTTTTTAATTATAATATGTTTATTTAATCAAAGTATGTACCATTGCTATCTATGCACTTTTGCCATCTCGTAGGTAGTTCATCGATCCCTTTACTAAAAAAACCATTCGGACGGGAATCAATAAAATCTTTGAAGGCGGTTTGGACTGCCCCATCGGAGTTGAATTTTTCCTTTGCAAGAAGTTATCCAAATTTCGAAAAAAATGGTAATCTGTTGGGGCAAGGTCCGGAGAGTACGGTGGATGTCTTAGACATTCCAATTGAAGCTCCTCTAATTTGGTAGCCGTCTGTTGTGCAGTGTGTGGTCTAGCGTTATCATGAAGCAGCAGTGGCCTAGAGCGATTAACCAGCCTCGGTTGTTTAGCAGCTAGCATTTCCATCATGGTTTGCAGTTGCTGACAATAGACATCTGCCGTAATCGTCTGGCCAGATTTAAGAAAGCTGTAGTGAACGACACCAACACTAGTCCACCAAACGCTCACAAGTAACTTTTTTGGAGTCAATTTTCGCTTGGGGCATGGTTTGGCTGGTTTCAGCCAGGGTTCAGGCAGGGTTCAGCCATTGCGATGAGCGCTTCTGATTATCGTACAGGATCCACTTTTCATCACAGGTAATTATTCGATTTAAAATCCCTTCATTATTGTGCCGGTTGAGTAATGCAACGCAGCAGTCAACGCGCGTTTGTTGATTTGCTTCACTCAATTCGTGAGGTACCCACCTTTCAAGCTTTTTCACCTTACCAATTGCTTCAAGTGGATTAAAACAGTTTTATCACTAACACCGCAGCCTGCAGCTAACTCGGATGTGGTTTGCGATGGATCCGCTTCCACAATAGCCTTCAATTCTTCATTATCAACTTTGGTCTCCGGCCGTCCACGGGGCTTGTTTTGCAGGTCGAAATTTCCAGAACAAAACGTTGGAACCAAAAACGCACTGTGTTTTCTTTTGCGGCACCGTCGCCATACACATCATTAATCCTTCGAGCCGTTTCTGCAGCACTGGTGCCACGGTGGAACTCGTACTCGTAAATAACGCGATATTTCAAGTTTTTCATTTTGTAAACTGAGTGACGCAAAGAAAAAAACAATTGAGGAAAAAACAAATGAATTATAATTTTCAAAACACAAATACATGAGTAAATAGCTGTATAAATTTGAATTTGGAATTCCTAACCAAAGAGAAGATATTTGAGATCAAATTTGCCAGTACGATAAAACGCCAATTTCATATGTAAGGACCTAATATTACATTTTAAAATTTCGAAACATGTACTGCATATTTTGAAATTTCATAGGCAATATATGAGGTTAGGTTAGGTTATTAGGTTTGGTTTGTTTAATTTAGATTACGATTATTTTAGTTAGATTAAATTAACAGGACATTAAATTATATAGTGAAATACTTATTTTCATTGTATGAACAACGGGACCATATTCTTGGATTGTTCCCTGTGGATTGGATTGTTAAAACTTTAAAAGTAAACACAAGCACACTCTATGAAAGAACTACGGGCGCTGATCTGCGCAGAGGGAGGATGGCGGAGTTTTTTTTGTAAAAACGTCAAAACTGTGATATTTTAAAGACATTCACCTGCAAATAGCGGGCGGTTTCGTTAATGATGACTTAATGTTTATTAATTTGTCTTCTCTTTCAACTCATACGGAGCACAGCATCCGCTGCCACCGCCGTGAGAATTATCTATACACTCCTGCTATTTATTTATTTGTTTATTATCTTACTTGTATTTACTTTCTTCGGAATAATCCAAGAATATGGTCCCGTTGTTCATACAATGAAAATAAGTGCATATTTCACTATATAATTTAAGGTCCTGTTAATTTAATCTAACTAAAATAAGCGTAATCTAAATTAAACAAACCAAACCTAATAACTTAACCTAACCAAACCTAATAACCTAACCAAACCAAACCTAATAACCTAACCTAACCTCATATATTGCCTATGAAATGTCAAAATATACAGTGCATTTTTCTAAACTTTAAAGTGTAATATCTTATTTAATACTTACTATTTAAACGTAAATTATCTTTCATTTTGTCATTAGCACATTCAATAACATAGTTTCGTTGTATATGCAATGGGACCATTATCTTGGATTTAGCCCTTCTACACAATGTAAATGACTCTTGTAGGTATCTCATTCTTATATTTATGTATTTTATTTATAAACACTGCATCTGATATGAATGTATCTACCATGAAATATGTATGTAATTATGTTTGTTTTAATAATAAAGATGATTCCTTCGACGGGGACAGTGAATGGTTTGTTTCTGCGGCCCTGCCCCCCGCAAAGGTTTATACGACCTGAGCGGGGGAGCAAGGACTCGCAATTTAGTTGAAAGAAATGTCAACCTGGCGATGATTAAGTAGGACCGATATGGAAGCTTTTGCTCTTAGAACGGTCCTGGGTAAGCGGTGGGTACCATTCACTGTTGGTAGCTTACTTGGAGATTCATTTGATCTGACTATCTGAGGTATGTTCGGTGAGTGGCTTCTTACCCGTTTGGGGCCGTTTGGTCAATCCCATTTTCTATTGGTTCTGATGCGAGTTTGTTCGTGGGAGATACTGTCGAGTACTTCCCTCGAATCGATGAAAATACCTATATATTTACTTGATTTGTTCAATTTATTTTGCATGATGGTGAACGTTTTGCGGTCACGTCTTGTGTGCATATTCTCTCAGTGAACCCGAATTCTTTCTCACTTTTTGTGTAATTGACTTTTGTAATTGAGTTTGGTCTCTTTTGACTGCTTATTTTATATTTTTGTTTACTTGACTGTATTATTAATTAAGATTTTGATATATTAGATAATATTATATTACCTTTCTCATTGATTGTAAGTGGTTATCCCTCACCACACACTAGAATAATAATCCTTTTTGGTGAGGTATATACATACAAAAAATTGAATTGTTAACATTTCCTAGCATTGTAATAAAATATTATATATAATATTAATTAAATAAATAAAAATAAATAAGAAAATGTTTTAAGACTTTTTTAAAACTGATTCTATTTCTTTTCATGAGATTAAGAGACTACTGAAAGATCTGAATACAAAACTTTATTTTGATAGTAAATATTGTGAGTTAAAATTTTTCACTAGATAGAAGTGTTAGAATGAGGTAAATGGTTAAGAAAAAATTACGTTCATTAACCATTTGCCTTTTTCATAAAAAAATAATATTTGTTGTATTTGACAGAAATTACCAATTTTATTCAAGATGCGGCGTGCCTACTTTGTTTGTTTAGGTGCTGTATGGTATTGAATAATATTGACATGTTTTTTTAAGAATACTCACTCACTTACCATCACGCCGTTTTCCCGTGGAGGTAGGCAGAGAGGACAGAGTGCCACACTCTCCTGTCCTGACACACGACCTTCGCCTCATCGACATTCATACATCTTCGCACGCAGGCTCGATGATTGTTGAGGCTTATAATGGGACCATCTTCCAGTATCCGATTAATCGTCACGTCTCTTTCTTACCATTTTTTCCTCATTCATTCGCTCAACATGCCCAAACAATTTGAGCAACCCTTTTTTATGCCTATGAATTATGCTAAGATCACATTCATTCCATCTTCATCTTCATTCTTTACTCTGTCATGAATGAATTTTCCACCCGTTTTTTTATGTCTAAGGCGTCTCATCTCCATTACATTCAGTCTATTTTCGTTCTTCTTCTGCCGTGACAGTGTTGGTACCTGAATTTCATTATGTACCGCTCGTCTTGCCTCGGAAGATATATTTTTATTATAAATTTTTGCATTAATAACACCGTTCACCCTATTCCCCGCAGTCTCTCCCCTCTCTATATCTCTCTCAACCTTTCCTCTTCTATCGAACATACTCCCCAAATATACTTGTTCCAAACTTGTTGTTGTTGAATTGGTTTTATTAATTAAATACATGGCTTTTTTATTAAAAAAAAATATTTTTAATATTCGACAGAAAATGCTAATTCAATTCAAGATGCTAAACACCTACTTTATGCGTTAAGGTACTATGTAGTATTCCATTTGTTATGTTAGGACTATTCTTAGCAAAAATATCGAAAAATAATTATTCCTCGGTAATTTATCTAAAAACTTATCAAGTTTGATCCCGAATTAGTACAGTTTGAAAAATGTATATAACACAATTTCATCACCTTAATCCTAATCTTGATCATAAGCTTAGTTATATAGATTTAAAAATAATCGTTTTAATCATTCATTGCACATTTTACACAACAGTCCACATAAAATTTTATGTTTGGTGTGGTTTTCTTATGAGTCTTAAAGAATTTTTTTTACGCATAGATTTAATACTCATTTTAGACCAATTGTATTAAAGAGAAGTAAAATGGCTTTAACCCTAGCAGAAGAAAGTAGGTAAGCTAAATATCTGAGAAAGGAAGGTACTTTGATGTTGCACATTTTCGTAGCTGTCGATATTTCACCCTAAGTGTAAAAAATATTTTCTTTTCAAAATTGAATAAAGGAGACTCCTGGATGTTTTTGCTACTGGCTAAGATACACTATATTATTATAAAATAAGAATTCTAAAAATTATATTTTTATTATTTTTTTATATTAAAAGTGATTTTTGTTTTTATTTTCAAGGAACTACCCTCTAAAAAATTGCTACTTACAAATAAAATGTGATGTTATTTAAAAATTAATAAAATTTATGTTTTTGGCGGAAATATTGTGTTAAGGGATACAATTTTTTATTTAAAAAAATTCACTTATTGCACTAAAATTAACGGCATACTATTACGTAAGCAAAAAATTATATTATACATTAAATATCTGCAATTGTTGCGCATTTACGGTGACATCTCCAAAAGCGTCAAAAACTCTCATATTCGTAATAATTTGCAGTGAATCAGAAACCTCTTTAAATTGACATAAAACATACATTTTCAAAATCATTATATTACTTTACTTTATGCAAGAAAATGGCGTTAAGTGAATAATAAAATTAAAAATATTTATTATTACTACTTCAGAACTTAAAAGAAAGATATGCATATCAAACATAATAATTTTGTTGTCTGTCCGTTCGTTTGTCTGTCTATATGTCTATCCATCCGTAACTTCATGCAACATCCGTAATTTCGTTCCAATTCACGGCTAAAAAAATGAAATCAAACAGCCGGAGATAGGGTTTGAACCCCGGGCCAGCAAACCCAAAGGTGGCAACAATAGCAATGTTGCTATCACTGAACCTGCATTACCCGTCAAAATTACAGTACATTTAGGACTTAGCAAATGTGCTAACCATTTCATGTTCCGCCAAATCTCCAGGGTTTAGAATATTATATTTAACTGCCGGCTAGGGAAAATATAAAAAAAGTTTAAATACTGTTTCATGGGTGTCGTCTATAAATACATAAGTAAATACTTATTTATTAGGAACCGGCATGTAAAAATAGACTCATTTTGACGAATCGCAGCTAGTTATACATCAAAATGTTACAATATTGCAGAAATTAAGGAAGTTATTGAGCAGAATGTAATAGTAAAATGCAATAGTAATATGCATAATGCTAATATAACACATTGCAGATATTATTTTTCAATGTCACATATTTGTTGGTAGTTTGTGTAATTTAATCATGTAGACAAGGTAGTTGAACCACAGTTTATACGAAAAAAAGGTTCGATTAGACACAGCAACTACAACACGTATTGCGAAGGTCTTTGATTAAAAAACCTCCGTGGCAACAGCAGAAATGACAGTGACGTGTTCTATAATATACAAGGCATTTAAGCGTACAACATGTGCTTTCACCCCACTCCACCCACGCACCCGAAGGCTTTCGGTGAGTATAAAGCCTCCGCATAGTCCTTCACACAACACAAGCAGTTTTCTTCTCCGAAAAGGCTCACCACAAGACAATCATGAACTCTCTGGTTAGTTGGATATTAATACATAAATTCTGTGATTTTAATGACTTTATAATACAGTGATAAAAATAAGTTTTAGTTATTCGTTATTACACATTTTTTTGTAAATTTTAATAGTTTATATTCGTAGTGAAAGTGTGTTTATTCTCTGAGATTAATAGTTTCTTACTCCCTCTCTTTTAACTCGTAGCGTCTGTTTGTTTGTTTGTTTGTTTATGAATAAATATTTTATGGATACATTTTAAGATACTAATTATATATTGACAGGTATATGCGTGATATACAATACGACGATGATTGATCAAAAATGAATATATATGATTCACAAAACGGAAAAAATACTTTTACGTTTACCTTTTTAGATTATGGTAGATCATAGTCCCATTAGATATTTAAATAATCGAAGAGCATGCATGAGAAAATGTATAAAAGTTGAAAAAAAAGAGTGAGGCTTGACAGAAAGAATAATGACGATCTTTGCTTTAAAACCACCCTTGTTATAAGGGAGTTACTTAGGATATAAAAATCATTATATTATGAAAATTAAGTTAAATACTTTGAATCTGATTCGAATAATTCTACTAACTTTTCCAGTCAATAAACGACTATAAAAAATAAACTAATTAATTTGATTTTTCCAATAATTTTGATTTTCTTTTAAATAAATGAATGAACGATACTTTAACCTTTTTAGACCGTCGCAATTTTCCTGTGCCTGGGAGCTTTGGTCTCCGCCAACTATGGAGCATACGAAGACGGCAGCTGGAAGGGAGAAGGTCTGGCCGAAAGCCAAGACAATGGACAGTGGAATGCTGGTGCTTACGCTGCTGCCCCCGTCCACTACGCCGGAATCTATGCTCATGGAGCCGCTCCCATCGGAGCTGACGGTCGCGTCGTAGACACCCCCGAGGTTGCCCAGGCTAAGGCTGCCCACCTCGCCGCTGTGTCCGGAGCTTCCCGTGGAGCTTATGCCCCCCTTGCCTACGCCGCCGCTCCTGCCCAGTATGTTGGAGTTTACGCTCATGGAGCTGCCCCCATCGGAGCTGACGGTCGCGTCGTAGATACCCCTGAAGTCGCCCAGGCTAAGGCTGCCCACCTCGCCGCTGTGTCCGGAGCTTCCCATGGAGCTTATTCACCCCTTGCTTACGCCGCTGCCCCTGCCCACTACTCTGGATCTTACGCCCATGGAGCCGCCCCCATCGGAGCTGACGGTCGTGTTGTAGACACCCCTGAAGTCGCCCAAGCTAAAGCCGCCCACTACGCCGCCGTGTCCGGAGCCTCCCACGGAGCCCATGGACAATGGTGAATCGAATCCTAAAACCAAATTGTGACGACCAGCTGTTCGTGTTATGTTATTGTAGTTAATTGATTATTTGTGTAAATATTTAATTTTATAAATGTTTTCATAATATATTATCTACATCAAATTTAAGATATTTATTTTCACCTGTACCCATATCTTAAACGATCTTATATAATATCTCATAAGAATCTTCTCTAAAGAAATGTTGTTACGGTTAAATCAAAGGTTAACAAAAGAGCCATTCTGTAAATATCATCAATTAGTTTTTTTATTTTCAATTGCAGCGTACTTTTTACACTTTGTAGAGTGCTTCGCAACAAGTGAAAATAACATTGTTGGCCGCATTTCTCTACCATAGAATATCTGACATATCAATAAATTATTCAAATAAAGTGATTAGATTTTTGTTAATAATTCGTTTAGCAAATCACTCAATAAACTTTCTCATGTAGCACACATATTGTGGAGAGATATTTTAAATTTTAATATATTTAAAAATAAAATAATATTTTGATACTAGTTTCGGCTCACAGCTGCCCTTCATTTAAGGTTAAATAAAATATATATTATAACAGTTTAAATTAGGCAACACGATAAATTTAATTTTTTTCTAATGCTTCTAAATTGTTGAGACATTAACCAAACATTCGTCATTTTAAAGCAAGGCAGCGCGATACACCTGGCTTAAGAAGACCAGGTAACGTACTGAGCATGAATATTAACCGGGTAATTTTTTTCATAAAGATAGATTAAATCTGATAAGAACTAAAGTAATGAACGGTCCGCAAAGAACGTATTTCATCTATGCTCTTAGGGTGATTTTGAAATATCCTGGTCGAGATTAACAATATTTTCGTAAAGAGATGCCCAACTTCATGAGGCGAAAATCACGCAAGGGAGAAATCGGATCTGATCTTGAAAACTATGGCACATCCTTCCTATAGCGAATTCGATTATTATTTTTGTTAAAATCTTTGCGTTAATATTTAAATGAAAAAGATTCATTGATGCGAGTAAAATAAAAAAATCCAAAAACTTGTTTAAACGAAGATCTATCTTTAGAAAACTGCAATTGAGGAAATTTGTTTCTTGGAAAATGCTTTTGGTTTCCAAGAATGTCCTTTTTTGAATACCTCTTATACATAAGTTTAGTAAAATAATCTAACATACATACATTGTCTTAAAATTAGTAACAATAAAGTTATATAGAATAGATAAGTTAAGACAAAATATAGAATTTATAGTATAAAATAGTTAAGTTTATTCATGCTTATTTGTCAGCAATATATTAAGTTCACGTATAAAGATTATTGTGAGATTATTGTAATAGAGTGTTATTTTTAAGAAATATTAAAGATGTCTCACAGAGATGAAGCTATTTATGTGGGAATTTATGAGGTATGGAAGTCTTTGGGTGTTTATAGGGTTTACAATCTAACGTTTGGTTAGTTTACGTGATCACTTTACACAATGTAACGTTAACCGATCCTACCCGTGATAGACCACTTCATTTATCAAATTTTAGAAGTTGTACATATATAAATTATTTATATACCACGTTTCACTATGCCCTACGCTAACGATATCTATGGTTGAAATTTATCATCTCCATGAACCAGTGTATAGATGTCGCTGCTGGTAACGAGATATCTATTTTCGTCTCGAATACGAAGCGATATCCTTTTTTATGTATACATACATGAAATACCTGAAAATGATTTAAATGGCCATTTGCACAATTATTTTCCAGTTTGATAATGTACCGATTAAGTAAGTAATAGTGATTATCGATTCTCCAGTGAGAAATAAAATGTAATTCATTTGCATAAAAAAAACACACCATCCAAAAACCTGGTTTGAGATAATCGCTAAAAATCTATGCAGAACTATATGTATTTAAATATGTTTATGCATTTGTCTGATGCTGTGTTTCATAGTTATTATATTAATCGCTTAGAATATTTAAGATGCATAAAAAATCATGGATACCTACCTATTAAAAGTACAAGTTTAAATTTCCGATGAAGGTCATCTGTGCCAATAAATCATAAATAAATAAATAAGCTACAAGCTATTTCAAAATAAAATGCGTGTTAAACACCTCTTCGATTTATAGTGATTTTCTCCAGATATAGACTCTGTGCGCGTTGCGGATCGCCGACACAGGGAATCAATGGTGTAACAAAATAAGGGATGACAAAGATGAGAGTAGGGCGAGAAGGCAGTACGAATTTTGTGGACTGTATTTCGATAAAAGAAGAAGAAAAGAACCACGGAGGCCGAAACTTACCACCGCGCGATTTTTTCCTTTTTCTTCTGGAATCAATGCGATGTATTGAGGTATTTTGCACTCTTTCGCAAACTTGACGAAAAAGGATTGCTTGCGAAAAGATTCGATTACATGTGACACAAATCCTCGATGCTCAAGGATAACTTAACACTTTTGTTAACACGACACAAAAGATGTTGCTGCACACATGACGACAGCTGGATTTACACTATTTCAGGTAAAAGGCGAAGGGAAGTAAGGAGAGAAAGGGGTCGAAGCCAAAACGAGCCAATTTCCGACAATATCGAACAGATTGCGTTTGAACTAGTATCTATGGGAAACCTGCATTGTATGGAAGACTTCGAAAAGACTCCTTAATATACCTTATGTTATTAATTAAATCACATTTTATTTTGAAGTAGCAAGTCCGATGTTCAATTGAATATAATTAGTTTAATCATTGAGAATTTCACAAAAAAAAAACTATTTACCGAGTTAAAACGAGTATACTTTATTATTTATACCCAGGCTTGAGAAAAGATAGGCTTATTTGTGACCCTAGCGGAAATCGAACGCGTGATCCCCGGAGTAAGGAGCCAGTGCCATACCCACTGAAGTACCAGGGATATATTAGTGTATATTTTTTCAGTTAATCTAAGTGATACCTCTAATTTATTTTAATAAAAGTTTGTTAAAAAGTGTGTTAAGACTGTCAATCTTTGCGAACTTCACAACTATCAAGTTCTCTAAATCGGAAGAAAAATACCATAGATACAAGGAATCGGTGAAAAAAAGTTATTTTGAAAAAATTTGCAATTTTTTTGTTTATTTAAAAAAAAAATTAATATCCATTATTGAAATAACTGCAGAGAACAGACTGGCATAGGAAAAAAACATTGAAATTTAGTGTAAAATATAAACCTTGTAAATGGTTGTACGATGTTAAGCGAAACCGCCTACACCGAACGTGGGTCGGAGATAGCAGAAAGGAAGATTTCATTCCTCAATCTCCGCCGATAAAGCACTTTTAAAATGCTCCCAATTTATGGATATCATGACTTTCAAAAAGTGTTAAGTAGCCTGAAAAGGGCTGAAAGTAAAAGTGACAAAATACTAAATATATCACTTTTCTGCTGGGATTTACATCTGGAACCTTGAACAACTAGGCTTGCGCGCAGTCCTAACTGCAAGTTTTTTAACAGCGATCCCAAAAAAAAAATTGACAAAATGAAGGCCGTTGGTTGTAAAACTTCATAGTATCTAGTATATCGTATCCTGATAGTAGGATATATATCGAATCGCATGTGCTTTCACCCCACTCCGACAGCACATTTGAAGGCTTTCGGCGAGTATAAAACCTCCGCGCAGTCCTTCACACATCACTAGCAGTTTTCTTCTCCGAAAAGGCTCACTACAAGATAAACATGAACTCTCTGGTTAGTTTTGTTTTATTTATAAATGGCGTAGTTATAAATTACGACAAAGTGTTAATAAGTGTAGTTTAAAGTTGATATAATTTGCATTTGGTTATGTTTACAATTCTAAACGTTTAATAAATTATTATTTATTAATAAACAGGGTATATTTGTGTTTAGTTTACTTATGTGTGACTAAAAAGTTCAAATTAATTATTACGTTTTTGACAAGATAAACGTAAAATTTATTTTATATTATTTTATTTTATTGTATTATATTATTATAACAAATAATCAAATTCGAATGTAGAAAATAGAATCAAAATTTTTAAATGAGTTATACAATCAAATACATAATTATTTTTTTTATTTTCGATTGTGAACTTTTCGTGGTTAGAATAATTTTAAATGTATAATATTTTCAAAGCAAGAAAACACTTTGTGGCTTAAATTCATATTAAAATTTAATACTTTGTTTTAAACCACTTATTATTATATATTCATCAACTAGTTTTGGTAGGTCTCAACCTTCATCAGGATAATATAATGTAGAGGTCTATATTATATTGTCTTGATGAGAGTTGAGACCAACTGAAACAAGTTGACGAATATATAGTAACAAGTGGTTTAAAACAAATTAATTAATTTTATTTAAAGTTTTAATTTAAATATAAATTTATTGTGAGCGAGATAGCTTTACTAAATTACCTTTATCGATCAAATCTGTAGTTTTTGGTATATTAATGAGTAAAATGTCAAAATTTTGAAAAGTAAATTACCAGATTATTAAAAATATTTAATTATATAAGTAACATAATAAAAATAATAAAATATTTTTTATAATTCATCAATTATCTACGATTTAAACACCAAATCCATCAATGATATGATAAATTGTTAATTTAATTTCTAGTCCGTCGCAATTTTCCTGTGCCTGGGAGCTTTGGTCTCCGCCAACTATGGTGCATATGAAGATGGCAGCTGGAAGGGAGAAGGTCTGGCCGAAAGCCAAGATAATGGACAGTGGAATCAGGCTGGTGCTTATGCTGCTGCCCCCGTCCACTACGCTGGAGTCTACGCTCATGGAGCCGCCCCCATCGGAGCTGACGGTCGCGTCGTAGACACCCCCGAGGTTGCCCAGGCTAAAGCCGCCCACTTCGCTGCTGTGTCCGGAGCCTCCCATGGATCTTATGCCCCTTTTGCATACGCCGCCGCCCCTGCCCAGTATGCTGGAGTCTACGCTCATGGAGCTGCCCCCATTGGTGCTGACGGTCGCGTCGTAGATACCCCTGAAGTCGCTCAGGCTAAGGCTGCCCACCTCGCCGCTGTTTCCGGAGCTTCCCATGGAGCCTATTCTCCCCTTGCTTACGCCGCCGCCCCAGCCCACTATGCCGGATCTTACGCCCATGGAGCCGCCCCCATCGGAGCTGACGGTCGTGTTGTAGACACCCCTGAAGTCGCCCAAGCTAAAGCCGCTCACTACGCTGCCGTGTCTGGAGCTTCCCACGGAGCCCATGGACAATGGTGAATCAAATCCTAACACCAAATTGTGACGACCAGCTGTTCATGTTTTCGTAGTATTATATAAATATTGAATTTTTTTTTTCAATAATACAATCTGCATATTTTTCATTTATTTTTTCTTATATTTATGTTACTTTTATTTTGTTGATTTTTCACAATACAGTCAAAGCAAAGGAAATAAATCCAATGAAATATAACATCATGTTGTTTCTTTTTAAATATGTATGACGAAAGTGAAATCAGTGAATTTAGTATTCACTTATAAGATGCAATTAAAATTATTTATTAAACATGTGGGGCAATAAGCAGCAATAAATAAAGAGAGTACCAAACAGGCGTTTGGAAATTAGTGCAAATTGACGTGAATTAGTGCGAACCTGTGTGAATTTAAGAATGGTGCACCGATAAACTTCGAGTCAAGTGACTTTGTGTAATAAATAAAGTTTAAACACTTTTTCTTCAAACCAGCTTAATTATTTTGTGGTGACATTATAATTATAATTTATAGAAATAAACTTTGTTTACACCACTTTTTTATTGAATTACTGTTTGATAAATTAGAAATTTTGGAAATAAGAAAGAGTGTTAATAATAAATTAAATACTATAAATTACCAGGTTTTTTTACAGATTTACAGATCTTTTAAATTTATTTTCATGTTAAGTAGGTACTTTATTATTATTCATTTTCCATATATAACTTTTTAATATTTTTATTATCATCTATACTTCGATTTTTTAGTTTAATTTGGTTATTATACATTTGACATCCTGACGAAGATGCCATTGGCTTTGAAACATGTTGATTTTTTTTCAATAAAAAGTGGTGTGAACAAAGTTTATTCCTATAAATTATAATTATAAAGTTTAAATAGTTTTTAGTATTTTTATATGCCTCTCACGACCATGATCCCTTTTTCCTTTCGTTTGATTATCACATTGTCATTTGTAATCCTATCAAATCAGCTTATTTCTAGAAGCCATCTGTAGATCCACATCTCGAATGCTTCAAGTCGTCTATGGTCCTTTTAGGAGCATTAATCGACGAGCTTTCATGCGAAGACATATCAGTGTAGATAAAGCGAGAGTTGTGTGTCAGGATCGATGAATGTGGTACTCCATATGTTCTGCCTACCCTAGCAGGGAAATTATTTATTTATGTTGGAATTCGGGTTCATTTCATTTGGAAGATGTTTGGCATTTAAATACCACGCTTGCATTACGGGTTGGTGATCAGACGCCCTTAACATAGTTGTAATGTTCTTTCTCGTGTGTATTGAGAAGAACTTAGATTCTCAGAATGCCAATGAACCTCGTTTTCGGCTTCCAGTTGTGATGAATCACCTGTTTCTATAGATTTTTTTATTTTATTTTATTATTTTTATTTTGAACTCTAAGATGATTTAAATGCTACGCGGGGAAAAATTGA
>JADDOH010024610.1:0-17696 GCA_016648135.1 Agrypnia vestita | reverse complement strand
CGAGGAGCGAATAATGATTCATTTTCGTTTCGCGGGAGTCGAATAACGTAGGCGGGTAGAGAAGTTAACTATAATTCTATTATATTTATCTGTAGACTAACGCTCTTCAGGCTTTTACAACAGATAGGTAATTGTGCAATGACGGTATATACAGTTAGGAAAGAGATAACGATAACGTGTAAGCATATTAATGGCACGACAAGAAAAAAGTATACTCGAATATAGATACAATATATTAACTATGTAATCACTACAAACCTGTCCGACGTTAGCGTAGTTTCAACAGGACGGGTAACGTGTATACGATTGGCTATTCTAGCTCAGATTTCGCCGGGTTTGGTAGTAATAACCACAAAACATAATTGGAACAAGTGTATCTAGATAAGAATATTGTAAATAAAATAATATGAATTTGCGGCCCATATACACATGAAATAAAAGGATAAAGCGTATGGGGATCTTATAGATGGATGGATAAATGAAACAAATATATATAGGAGTAAATGCAAGTAAAAAGCAAGCATATAAGTACCAAAAACATAGGAGAACATAGTGTGATAGAAATTCGAAGACGGAAGGAACAATAATGTGAAGTGGAACGGATATAGCAAGAGCATGTAACAATGATAAACGTACAAATACAGACAACTACTTGAGACCGATTCGACAGATACTAGCAATCTTTCAACACACCTCTAAGAACATGGTGAGCGGTATATAGTTATCAGCGGAGGCGTCCAGTGCCTTGGCAATGAATGAGCACTGAATTAATCCGACGCCTTGCCTGCGGCACTGGAGGTTTATTTACTTATTTGTTTTATTTGTTTTCATTTATTGGGTTTCTTACAGCCATATAATTAATCAATCTTTGAAGAAAAGACAATAATTGATGCACAGAGTTTTGGGCCAATTACGCGAAAACACATACATACAATCGATAAAAGAATAATAATAACATGTCCAATAGTGGGTTGTGTGAGTGTGTATCTGTGTGTTTATTTATTTGTTTATTTATTTTGTTTTGGGAAAAAAATTAAAAGCAAAACGATCTTAAAAATCGTCCACTGAATTTAAAAATTTAATTTAACTTACATTAATAGTTTATTGTGTTATAGCGAATAGTACTCTTCCAGTATTATATTGTTCGAGAATATTCACTGTCTATGTAACATAGTTACTTTGTGGATCAATCTTACTGCCAATAAAAATAATAATAAATGGTTACAAATTATGTATAAATTCCGCAACGGAGGGAGCTAATACGTCCCTGTGCGCGGAGAGTCGCGGCCAAAAGACAGGATTCATTGGATGATTCACGAGAAAAGATCGCCCAAAATTAATTTAAAATTAGGTATAGTACCTTTGGATGATTGTTATATCTAGGTATGCAGTGTGCACGTGGTGAATATATGGAAAATGATCCCATGATATAGCGGCCAAGAAACGTTAAATTTCCGATAAAGACGAGTGAAAATACGGGAGAACGGGACATGATAATGGTAGATAATGAAGAAACATCAACTATGATTAGGGGAGTACCCGATAGATTGTGGTTACGGTTGATCAAACGACAATATGGACTGAACTTAGAAATTAAATATTAAAAATTAATTATCGCGCTTGTGAAGCGAGTTCAAACCGTCTGAAGCCACCAAGTCCGTCCCGAAACGGGCACAGGGATGGAGATAGAGACGGCAACAGGAGGTGGGATCAACTGACATATCCGAGTGGAGATATGGTTTTTTTTTGCCAAATTGAATCTTAGGAACAAAGATTTAGATTTCAAGGAAAGTAGGATATTGAAAATCCTGGAAACACACGACTTAGGACCTTTGGCTGCTAGGGGGGGTTTAAAATGTCAAGACACAGCAGAAATCAGGGAGTTGGTGAACGTCTACGAGAGCGCGAAATCCGCGTCGGTTGTTTTTTGAGTGAAAGTGACCGTCGACTTAGAGTGTCCCAGTGGTTATAGTGAAAATTATAGTTTAATTTCAAGTGAAAGTTGTGTACGGGTAAATATACTCTTCGACATTGTTTATTGCTCACGTTAAAAGAAAAGGGGGGTAAGGGTTTGATTTTATTTTATAAAGGGTAATTAATTTGGCATATTAGAACTTCGGAAATTACTGCGCTCTATTAAGTTGATTAGTCCGGCATATATAGAACTGATATTTGCAGATCTCCGGAAACTAGCTGTGCGTTATAAAGATACCTATTTTTATGCTAAACACGCGGGAAATTGTTAATGAATCTTGTAAAAATACCTATCTTATGCTAAATACGCGAGGTCCTGTTAAAAGAGTTTTAACTCAGAGTACGGGATTGATTTTATTTTATAAAGGTAATTAATCTGGCATATCGGAACTTCGGAAATCACTATGTTCTATAAAGTTAATTATTTTGTCGTCTTACTAGGTTCACAGAATAATATTCGCAGAATTTCAGGAAAAGTTAGAGTTCAAATTTAGTTAAATTTTCGTTTTACTAAGTATAGTATTGGCGGATCTCTGGAAACTAGCTGTGCGTTATAAAGATACCTATTTTACGCTAATCACGCGGGAAGCTGTTAAAAGATAAAGGAGTTGTTACTAACAGATTCGATTTTAAATAAGTCTTATAAAATACCTATCTTTGCTAAATACGCGAGGTCTCATTTTAATTTTTACATTTGTAAGGCATATAATATTTCGGTATATGAAATGTTTCGATTAGACCGGGTTTATTTTAGTTATCGAAAGAATATTTAGTTTATTTTAATAATTTTTTTTTGTTTATGTTTAATAGTAAGAGTCCGTTAAAATTATAGCGAATAAATTCTGGGATTAAAAATACGTCTAGTGAAAAATATATAGCTGATCTCGCGGGGTATCAGGTTCAGCCCATAATAATCTAGATTTCCATTTCGTTTAAAATTATATAGAGTAATTTCGTGAGAGTCGGGGCTTATTTACAATTTTACAGATGTATGAAATTTCATTATTCTAAAAAATTATATAAAATAATCTCGTGGGGGTCGGGGTTTATTTACGGTTTTACAGAAGTACAAGTTTCACTATTTTATAAAGTATATAAAATTGCTTCCTTTCGGCCCGGGTTATCTTATATTATATAGGAAAACATAGGTCCCGCGCTATTAAAACATATAAAACCGTTTCATGTGGCCGGGATTATTACGCGCGTTGGGGAAAGTCTATAAGGTAAAAATATGTTTAATTTGATTCTGGTTATTTTATATTTTATGAAAGATATTTGCCTCGCGGACTTAAACTATGAAAAATGTTTCAATTAGTTCTGGTTATACTTTAGGAGTGATGTAAACTTCGCGGTTGTATAATTTGGGTACTTTGTATTGTACGAAAACGTAAATCTCGCGTATAAAAACGCGTATAAAAAAAAAAACGTATATCATGTATTCAAACATATAAAAACTTCTAGTACATTGTTTCGATAGACCGGGGTTGTATTATACTTATAAAGATGTTATAGGGCCTCGTTATATTGAAAATATATAAAAACCGCCTGGGGCCGGGTCCTCTTATTTATAAACTATATAAGATTTCGTTACATTTAGTTATATAAAATGCTATCGTTCGGGAATTCGCGTTTCATTTTAAGCATATATAAATATAGGGTCCCGTTTTTGAGCAATGTTAGTGTTTCGTTTAGAATTCGCGCCTTCATTTAATAAATATGAAACATGTAGATTTCAATCAGAACTATTTTAAAATGATTCGTTTAGAAATTCGCGTCTTGTATTATAAATGTGAAAATTATAGTATTCGTTTTGAGCTAAAACGTGTGAACATAGAAACACTACAGCTTTGACCGCTATTTTGTTTACTATGCCTAGGACATTCTTGCGGTGTATTAGGCTTGATGGTAAAACTTAAACTCTTACTCTGTTTAAAATATACGTAGTGTCTCCGCCTAGATTGGCTTCACGATATACTTTATGAAATTTGTAAGTTCCGTTGTCCTAAAATTATATAAATTACCTTCGTTTAGATCGGGTTATATCATATTCCTCGTGGAACGCGTAAACCTCGTTGTCCTGAAACTAAATAAGGATGTTTCATCTAGACCGGGTTCATTTTACATTTTAGGAAGAATATAAGTCCCGCGTCTTTCACTACATAAAATGGATTTGGTAAGATTGGGGTTGTTTATACTTGTAGAAATTACAGAATCCCGTTATTCCTAAACTATATTAAAATGATAAATTATATTAAAATGATTTAAACTATATTAAAATTTGCCGGAGAGTGGATATCAAATATTCGAGATGATAATAAAATTATTTATTTATTTTTTTTTATTTATTTGTTTACGCCCATTAGGCTTTTACATAAAGAGTATAAAATAAATTTCAAAAGCACATACATTAAAAGTTTCAGGAATAGCACCAAATCATGAGTATAAAATTAAAAAATGTAGAGTAGGTAACGAGCAGCAATGCGTATAGGCTTTTACATGAAAAAATATATCATAAAATTAAAGGAACATACATTAAACAATATAAATTACAAGTAGCAAATTATTAAAAGTACCGGAATAGCACCAAAACATGAGTACAGAAATTAAAAATATAAAGTACAAAGCGGCAATGTGTACGAAAAATATATATTACCCACCATTACATATTAACAGCTGAAGTAAGTAACGAAGCAGTATTGCCTCTTTAAGTGTAAACTTTACTTTCTCCAGACTGTCGACGAAGATGTCAATCATGCAACCATATTCATTACATTATATTAAGAATAATATAATTTTGTTATCAATGCACAAACTTGGCAATGAACTACCTACATATGTCGACATTTTAAATCTATCTCTCTCAAAATTTAAAAAAAAACATTATATGATCATTTCTTTTCAAATTATTAAATTCTTATATAATGTCTTAAATTTTTCATATATATAGCTGGCTATTCAAATTTAATATTGCTATATTATCGGTGAGTAAAAATTTCTGAGATCACTACTTTACACCTTTTTGCATATATACTTTTTTTTTTTTACATAAATGTCTAAACTCATTATGTTTAAATTATGTATATATACTTTTTTACATCTATACCCTTTATTTTTCTTTTACATTTAATCGTTTGTTGTATTTTAATTATGTATAAACCTGCTACTTTACACCTTTTTGCATATATACTTTTTTTTTACATACATGTCTAACCTCATTATTTTTAAACTATGTATATATACTTTTTTCATTTATACCCTTTATTTTTCTTTTACATTTAATCGTTTGTTGTATTTTAATTATGTATAAACCTGCTACTTTACACTTTTTGCATATATACTTTTTTACATATATTTCTAACCTCATTATGTTTAAACTATGTATATATATACCTTTTTACATTTATACCCTTTATTTTTCTTTTACATTTAATCGTTTGTTGTATTTTAATTATGTATAAACCTGCTACTTTACACCTTTTTGCATATACACTTTTTTACATACATGTCTAACCTCATTATTTTTAAACTATGTATATATACCTTTTACATTTATACCCTTTATTTTTCTTTTACATTTAATCGCTTGTTGTATTTTAATTATGTATAAACCTGTTGTAAAAGGCTATTAAGCCGTGTAATTAGTTAATAATAATAATAATAATAATAATAATAATAATAATAATAATAATAATAATAATATTAAGAATAAAACTAGATCGGCGGACCCTAAAGGTAATATGTATTGACCTTATAAGGATGTAGACTAGTGGGGTTTTATTATAGAAGCAATCAATCCTTTAACAACAACAAGTGGACAAGTGGTTGCTTCATGGGTTTGTTAAAACTTATAAATGGATGGAATCCTAGATTCAAAGCTTAATCCCGGTATTTCGGATAAATATAAGAATATGTAACATCAGAAAATAACGGGTAACGGGTTTTATGAAAAATATCGGTGCGTATAATCATTAGAGTATGATCATTAGAATTGGAGTCTAGTCTCGATGACCCGGGAAGTACGGATACGTAAGACGGAAATAAGGACTATGTTGCAGTATTATTAAGATATATAAATACTTACAATTGTCTAGCTAGAGTCTAATTCCGGTATCTCGAGGAATATAAATTCAAGGGAAAGAAAATAATGTCTAGTTTCGGTTGATTAAGGTATATACACCGTATAGTTGCCGAGGCTGGATACTAAGCCCCAGCTACGGAAACTTATAAGCGCGTAATGGCAGGATCAAAGGTTAGGTCGCGAACTATAGTTAATTAGGGGCCTGTGAATCGTATGCGCGTGCAAGGCAAGTGTCCGCAATCCTTAGGTATAAAGTGAGGTACATAAAGTGAAACTACGATGCACTGGAATGGATATAATCGGCGGCAGATGGGTAAGTCATGTCATCCTCTTTCCGTTTTGAGATTATAACGATATATAAAGGTGGCGCACGATTAAGAAGAATGGTCTCGGGTTCGACACCCCAGACAGAGACGGAAGAAGCGCCGACAGTGAAAGCTAACCCCTGTACCGTAAACTTTACATATGTTTTCCACAGGTGTTGTTTGCATGTTGCATCCGTACTGACCATAATAGGGGCGAATTAATTTGCCAAATAAACCTTCTCTGCATGTGTGTGAACTTCCAGGGATCGCGCGGCCCGTGTGCTCGACGCCAAACTTAATTATTCATTTCTATTTATTTATTTAATTGATGATTCATTAATTAATTAGGTATTTATTTGTATAATCATATATATATATTTATTTATTTGTTTATTTATTTATTTCTCATTCAGCCATTTGTTTATTCGTCTATTTATAAATTATTTATTTAACTATTTATTTATTTAATTGATCGATTTAGTTAATTATATATTTATTTATTCATTTATTTGTTTGATTGACTGATTTATTAATTAATTAATAATATATTTATTTATTTATTCATTTGTTTAATTACTTATTAATTTATTAATTGCTTAATTTATTAATTGATTAATTTTATTAATTAATTTATTTATTTATTTATCAATTTATTTATTTATATATTTATTTATTTACGTACGCATACGTCTGTGCATCGTCGGGGGGGGGGGGATAGTCAGATCAGCATCATCATCATCATCATCATTAGCAGAGTCCCAGTTATATATAGTCAGGAGACGTTTCAATAGCATCATCATCATCACTATCATTAGCAGCGTCCCAGTTGTATGTAGTCAGGAGGCGTTTCGATAGTATCATCATCATCATCATCATTAGCAGTGTCCCAGTTATATATAGTCAGGAGGCGTTTCGATAGCATCATCATCATCATCTTCATTAACGGTGTTCCAGTCATATATAGCCAGGAGGCGTTTCGATAGTATCATCATCATCATCATCATCACTAGCGGTGGTTCAGCTATATATCGTCAGGAGGCGTTTCGATAGTATCATCAACATCATCATCATTAGCAGTGTCCCAGTTATATATCGTCAGGAGACGTTTCAATAGTATCATCATCATCATCATCATTAGCGGTGCCCCAGTCATATGTAGTCAGGAGGCGTTTCGATAGTATCATCATCATCATTAGCGGTGTCTCAGGTATATATCGTCAGGAAACGTTACGATAGTATCATCATCATCATCATCATCACTAGCGGTGGTTCAGCTATATATCATCAGGTGACGTTTCGATAGTGACAACATCATCTTCATCAGTGATGGCAGGGTTCCAGTTACACATCAGTCGGAGAAAATTAGGCAGATCCCATCATCATCGATGGCAGGATTCTAGCTGTACACCATTTGGAGAAAATACACCGACATCCCTGGCCAGGGGCTAGGCATATCCCTACTGTCCAGATCCACCTTTCCATCTACTAATACGAGGGGTCATGGCCTCGTGAAACCACATGGCAACCAACCATTACAAGTATTGTATATGTATGTATATGTATGTATATTATATTTTATTAGTATGTATCTATTCGTACGTAGTGTATGAGGGGGCTCTTCACGGGTGGCACAACACCCGTGCGGATGTCTTCCCTCGTCTGGAATGGATTGAACGTATTGATGCATACCAGATTATAATAAGTACTACCTGGGAGGGTGGTTGCAGTCACTGTAGTGTCGCGAATGGCCAATGGGCTGCAGTTGCTCACAGGCGAGGGTTGGGGAGCCTAGGAAACTCCCCTTCCCCACTCGCATATTTTTGACTTGACAGGTGGCCCGGGACCATCTTTACAGTAGCTTCAGTATATATACCGTAGTTTAACTTAGTTTAACCTGGAGGAGTTGGAATTCGGGGGGCAAACTGGCTCTGAGCCCGGACGCCAGACACTGACGCGAGGGATGGTGCGGTACTTTGCACAGAAGAGGCCCAACATGAAAAGGCGCATCCAGGCTCAGGTCAACGTATCCGGAACTCGTGTCGGGAGAAGGAAGATGGGATCAGTCACCGATGAGCCTTTGGGTACGGAGGGGCCGAATTTAAAGCAACCACATTTTCCGCGTACACATACATTTACACATACCTTCTACAAACCCCTTATCCATTAGAACCCAACGTACCACTAGAATGAGACATAGGGCCAGATACAGGTGACGGAACTTAGGCCGGCTAGTAAATAAACGTAACAATGTAATTGATATAAAGATAATGCAGAGTAAATATAAAAGATCGTCGGGAATAAGCACAGCGAGATAACGGCGGAAGGTAAAATTATTAATCAGCGAGGGCGTCGAAGACGGAATCATCCATAGAAGCGGCTACGAAGGACTCGAGGGCTTTCAGAGGATCTATGTACTCTATATGTGCATGCGCATGTGATAACGGCACGTCACTAACCTTTCCAGTGGATGGCGGTCGATCCCACACAGGTAGGACAATGGGGGATCGAGCGGAGAGGGCATGGAAGCAGAGGATCGCGCACTTTGGAAGCGCAGCTACACCAGATGCAGTGGTTTCAGTCCGTAGGAATGATAGGTAAATAATATAGGGCCACGGAACATAGTATGTTTAGCAATTGCACCGTAGGGCTTAATTGACGTGCTAGGTAGTTTTGTTTGCGTTTTCCATGAACATTCACGAACTTCATACCCCAGTATTTAATTTAAGTTTAGCTTGCGATAGGGTTACCACAAAACCAATTCATCCCCTATAGTTCGAAACAAAAAATTACACAACGTGAACTGGGGAGGTCTTGAATAAAGCGAGGGTGTTTGGAAATACTACGTTAAAAACCGTAGAGCCTTCATCCGACGTAGATAGATAGCTTGTTTGCCTCTAACAAGGCGTAAACTCAGTTAGGAGTAGGATCGAGCTGAAAGGCGAAGAAGAGGAGCCATCACATGTCACATGTGACACAAATCTTCTTTGGATGAGTATACTGTAATTCGTAAACATTCGCTTGAATATTCCATCATTTTTGCACTTATACAGCGTTTATCTATTGCATGGATTCACAGTTCGCTATCTATTCGCCTGGATCTATGATTTTCGCAACTGTCACAATACGATCGACTCACCTGAGCAATCACTTCTCAATTTGTAAGGTCCCGATTTCTTTAAGCTTCTAGGATACTCGTATATTCACTTATTCCACCAGCTACCAGATTTTTCTCAATAATTTTAAAATCATTCAAACCGTTCTGAAATCCTTTACCAAGTGCAATTCTTCTCGATTTTTTAATTTCGTTACAATTCATTCTGTTTTTCACACAATATTTTTTAAAAGATTCTGATGATTTGATTTATTCCCTTAGCTCTGGATGCTCCTCAGTTTCTGGAGATGCTGGGATCCGAGCTGGTAGCCCGCTGCTGTTCAGGAAGATTAGAAAGAGCGCTCCGCTGCCTCGGAGGAGATCTTCGGGACTTTCTGGAAACTTTGGACAGCGTCCATGATGTTTTGTATAATCAAGTAAGTAATAATAAGAGTTGCCTTCATTTATATGAGAAAGACAGACATTAATTCATCTTTTTCGAGGCTTATCCATCTATCTTGATCTATATCATCTATACTGATGATTGTTCCCTCAGTAAACTTAATAATTTCTTACAAAGTTTCTGCATTTGTGGAGGTAAAAATTATTAGTATTGATAAATTCACTTAAGACACTAAGAAAAAAGCTATAAGAGTATTGAGTGGCGACGTAAAACAATAAAAAAGTATTTTATAAGAAAAAGACGAATCAACCTAATCACATTTTTTTGCTCTTGAAACTATTTTTTTATAACATCATATATGTGATCTTTTACTTTTGGATATAAAAAAATATAGGTACAAACAAACAAGTCTAAAATGAGCATTTAAAATAATATATATATTTATTATAGTAGTTAGCATAGCAATTATATAAATATTTCAGTCGCTACTCTATCTGCTATACTATTTTTTACATTATGCTGATTATTATTTACCTTTATAGAAGTGAAAAATACGAAATACGAAAAATATACCAAAAATTTGGTAAATTAACCAATTAAAAATAAATTAAATGCAAAAAAAGTGTTATTTTAAAACGAATTATTTAAATTAAAACGTATTTTGTTTCTTTCGAATCGATTTTTCAGTTATTTTTTTGAACATACGACCTCTCTAAATAATGACATGAAAATTAAACAAAATTAATTAAATCGTTAGTACGAATGTCATATTTAAATAAGTCCATGCCATCACCGCGATCTCACTTCACTGGTCTGCAGTAAATGCTGGTGGCGCGTAAACTAACCTTTAACGCGCAAAATATGCAGTAAGCTCTTATTAACCTTCTCTTTACCCATTTTTTTCTATCTACAGGATGATTTGTCACAGAACCCCGGACAGGACCACGAAGCAGCCTTCGTCTGCACCCCCACGGGCCAGGGTCAGCTGGAGTTGCACTTCACCACGGAGAGGGAGCCGGTGGCCTACCTGCTGGTGGGCAGCCTCAAGGCGATAGCGCAGATATACTACAACACCACGGCGGTCATAGAGTTCCACAGATACAGCAATGATCCAAGGCATTTTAGGTGAGAAATCGTCAAAGAAATATGGAGTATGTTGTTGATTGTTGAATCGTTTTGCCAAACAAATAAACATATTCATTAACATCATAAATTTCTTTACCACGTAGAATCCGATTTATTAGTTGTTATATATCTCAACTCGGAATATGGCGAATCAAATAAAAGGTAGAATGGTTTACGAGATTTCTCAATGTGTTCTCCGATAGAAGTATTGACCGACCCTAATGGAAACCCTTGTGCTGCCTGCACGGCAGCTGATTAAAGAGAGGGTGAGAGAGCTGGTGTTCACTTTTTTTATAGCAGCACCACTTTCTATTCCCAATACTTCACATTTGTTGGTGTAGAATGTGTTGTTACGTGTTCACCTCAGTGTTGAACGAAATGAAACACCTTTTATTAAACACGGATGTCTATTTGTCCTGTTTCTATGGTTCGCTTTCTGTGGGTCTCGCAACTGGCAAACACCACTGATTTTTTTGCGCATTCGCGTCGTAATTTTTTTATTGTAAGATTAACGTAAGATTAACGTTGTCCTTCAGAGATAAATAAGAGAACTCTGATTGAAAAGTTCATATCGTTATTGTGCATGAATCACATGAAAGTTTGGTTAAATAATTTTGGGTATTATTCTAAGAATGAAGTCAATAGCTGCCTTGGAATCGAAAAATATGACGATTCCCAAAAAATTCTGGAGTAATTAAACAGACGTCTAGGACTTTTTTGATCATCAATCATTTCGCCTTATGAACCAATGAATCTGTATGAAATTGAAGTTTTACAGTATTTTTTTATTTGAGGGATAAAAAACGCTGCACCACTCAACTTCTAAGCACAAAATCGTTTACGAAAACCTTTATATAAACTTCGTCTATTGAATAGTGGCACTTTTGCTTCTTATGCTTTTATATTGGACGCTAGAATTAATTTTGAATATTAAGAAGAATATAAACTCCATAAAAATACTCTATACGTCTCTTGTTAGAAATCATCTAGAATTTAATTTTCCGGTATGGTCCCCGCACTATACTATTCACTCTGATGATACGAACGAGTCATTATAATTTTTAAAATTAAATCATTTCAATTTCTTCCAATAGTAGATAGCTTTGTGTTTATTGTATCTAATAAGATTAAAGTATTGTGTCTAATAAAATTAAAGAGATTATCTGATGGAAAATGGAAAAAGCAAAATGGCAGATCTTACATTATTCTCTTTAAAATTGTTAAAATTATTTCAGTAGCCTAGATCTAACGAAATAAATTTTCTATTACATCCCTTCTGGGAGCACAAGGCTAAGTTTAATATTTCACTACGATAATTTCAAAGCGAATTGTATCTACAATACAGAAGCCTTCATATATTAAAAAATGAGTATTGTAATATATCAAATATTTTTTTCGATTCACACATTTTAATCGGTTTTAATAAATCTCTCAGATAATTTAATTTGTCTATAATTAATGTCATTATCGGTATTAATTAATCTTTTGTCGTTATTGCTTTCGTTTGTTTTGAATTGTTATTAATTTGTTACATAAATGATTGAATTTACGATTGAAACGGATTGAGTTTACTACGATTCGTATTTTTAGTATTCTATTTCTTGCATTTAATCTGTTATTTTTAGCATTTTACTTATCTCCTCCTTTTAAAACATGATTTTTCAATTTTTTTTGTCATTTTAAGCTATTAATAGAATCGTTTTATATTTGCATTCTTTATAGTACTTTTTATAAAAAATTAAATAAATATGTAATATATTTATGCACAGTGAGTACTAAATAATGTTTGAAAAAATAACGTATTATTGGAATAAAATATTTATTTAGAATATTTTTTAATGGAAATGATTTTTTGTTTAATAATAATATGCCCGAAGCAATAGCAAATCGTCGATTGTTTAATTATATTATAGTAGATTTTATTTTAGAAATTATTCCAAAATGTTTTCCCTAAAATTTCGGAATAATATCCATGTAGGTACCGATTCCATGAATCATGTAAACTGAGCCGGATTTTGGATTGGATATCTTAGTAGCAGGTTCAGCATAGAAATAAATATGAACTAAGAAGATTGTTACAAATTTTGAGCGATTTTACTGTGCTAAGGAATGGACATCGAAGAAATGCCATCAATAGACTTAGAATTATAACAAATATCCTTAGTTCGTGCTTGTTCAGCCAAAATATCATTGTAGAAAATCTATTAAATTTTATGAACTGAATTTAATCGCTCGGAGAAAATAATAATATATTTCTCCAAAATTTGCTTTAAAATGTAGTGCTTAAAATAATATTTTCTATAAATTCAGATCCTAGATTTCAACGTCTTCAAAGTCATCCTTTGAATTATATTTTCAAAGCAAAATACTCGAATCTGCGTCTCACAAAAAATAAAGATTAAAAATAAACGTGAATCATTTTAGCTAGAACCAAAATGTAAACGAACCATTGAAAGGGATTTCAATTCCGACATTAGTACACACCAAATGTATAAATAAAACAAAAAATGATGTTAATTTGAGAAGTGTGCAAAAAATTGAAACATCCTCACAATTTAAAACAGTAATACAAAAAGTACACAAGAAGGTAATTAAAATAATAATCATAATTTATATAAATTAACTTTGTAAACACCACTTATTTATTGAAAAAATTCAACATGTTTCGAAGAGAATGGCTTCTTCGTCAGGATAACAAAAATAAAATTTAAAAATCGAAGTATAGATCAAAATATTTAAAAGTTATGTATGGAAAATGATATATTTAGATACTTTATAATATCATTTTCCATATATAACTTTTTAATATTTTGATCGATACTTCGATTTTTAAATTTTATTTTGTTATCCTGACGAAGAAGCCATTGGCTTCGAAACATGTTGAATCTTTTAATAAATAAGTAGTGTTTACAAAGTTAATTTATATAAATTATAATTATGTCACCACAAAATAAATTTGCTATATTTGAAGAAGAAAAACAATTATTAAGACAATATAAATAACTGCAAATAATTAGATAAAAAATATAAGTATATTCTTACTATTTTCAAACTAAGCTAAACGCTTGTGCTATGAAAATAGGTTGCTAGTCTGGAGTAAGGTTCGAACCCGCGACCTTTGGATCACGAGGCGAGTGTCCTAACCATAAGACCAACAAGCTAATAATAATTAATTGAATAAAACACTTTACGATGTGAAAAACAATTTAATGACCAAACCTGTAGTAAAATAATTAAACTTTAGCAGATTTTAATATAGTAACTATCACAGTCTCAGAATCTACTATATGTTTCTTTATAAAGAGGTCGAGCTGTCATGCAATACATCTTCAAACTCACTGTACTTATTGGCCAGTCTGTGTAGTTTCGGCGGTGTTAAGTGTACGTGGTAGAGTTAGTTTTTTCTCGTATTATCGTAATATAATATATCTTTTGAACGATTTGACAATGAAACTCCAAGACATATTTTAAAGGGTAGAAAACCAGGGCTGTCAATTTGAGAATTGATAATTTTGTATAGAAATATTAAGTATAGTAGCTGTAACTCGTCAAAAATAACAGTACTTTTAAATGTCGGTTACTAAAAAAAAAAGTTACGACGTTACAGGAAGTTACGGACAGACAGACAGACGACGAAATTATTAAAATTGGAATTGATTTCCTTCTATCTGACAAACTACGGTTATTGTGTTCTTTCATAAGCATGTTGTAATAATAATTACAGAATTGGGTATATTTAATTTAAAATTAAGGAATATTAAGAGCTTACACTGAATTCTCTCTTAAGTCTTTTAACGTATTATTTGTGTATGATGAGATGTATTCAATAATGAAAGAATTAGGTCCACCCGTAAGAAACTTAATCTCGTCTGGCACTGTTGCAGAAGGCATTCTAATATCGCATTATTATAAGAAGTGTGCGCTTATTGCATGCGTGCGTCCGTGCTGAGCAAATGCAGGATGGATGTAGAGATACAGGATGATAAATATTTCAATTTTTAATTTCAATTTATTTATTTTTATATAACATTTACATTACAAAAACAAAATTTAATTCGTAAATGTTATAAATAAGTTAGAATTATATAAGCATATATAAACAAAAGCAAATATTAAACATATATAAAATCATTCACATCAAAGATATAGGAGAATCCTGCATCGGAATACCCTCTCAGAGACATGGACCAGATCGATATCCAGAGTAATATTGTTCGGCATAGCAGTAGCTCTTCCAACAGGCATAATCATTGGCAGGTTGGTCCTGTATATTAAAATGTGAAATAATCTATGCTGACGTTATCTTAGGTAATTATCGGGAACATACAAACTAATGGAGGGTGTGTCAAATCAGTCATGGATCCGCTGACAAAATCACAAAAATGCGTCATGCGTATAATCACCCAGAAATCGAGAATGTTTCCTTCAGATGATTTGTTTGGAATTTTTAACGTTCTTAACCCGAGACAATTATAACTTAAAACCATACTTATAAAATTCCACAAGGACAAGGTAAATTTTAATCGTACACAACAAACACGGGTTACAAGGCTGGAAAGTACAATTAATTTCGAGGTACCTAAAAGGAAAACGTCTTTTGGGCAAAGACAATTTTATTTCACTGCCCCGCTTGTTTTTAACAAGTTACCGAAAGTAACTAAAGAAATAACTCTGCACAAACCTTTTAAACATCATATTAATAAGTTTATAAAAATATCAGGTAGAAGGTATGCTGAAGAAGTGATCCGCCCTTGACCTCTGAATTGGCAAAACTGATTTATATAAATTAAAGTATACCATAATATAATATTTATTTTTGTAACTACTTAAATTCTTATCTTAATTTTGTATGTGTACCTATTTTCTTTTCTTTTCTTTTCTCTTAGATTTAGGTATTCCTATGATTTACTTTAAATTCTTATCTTGATTTTGTATGTATTTTTTCATTTCTTTTTATTTTCTTTTAGATTTACATTCTTTAATTGTCATTTTTTATTACTACATAAATACCATATGAGAATAACTGCCACATAACAGGTTTTTACCTAGTGTGGCAGTTATTAGTATCTTGTATTAACTAATGTAAATGTAAATAAACAATAAACAAATAAATAAATGCTCCGCATAATTTCAGGATTATCGATCATACCGCGCAACAATCAATAAAAATGCGTAATCAGATACACATTCCTTCTAGTCTCTAAACTGTTGTAGCCAAGCATACCCTGGAGAAACTCGGTTGGGTAAAGCCAAGGATAATGCCAGTACTCTCTTATGTAGAGATATCTTAGAAACTTTTTTTGTACTTTCTCTACCATAAGTGAGTACTTTATCTCATGTGGCCCACAGATCATATCATAATACTCACGAGTACAATGGTTAGTTTATTGATGCAAAAGTTACAACAGAGATTTGTCGTGGAGTATGATGTGAAGAGCGTCTTGCAATTACGGCAGTTGGCAGTGTACCAGCGGCAGTCGAATCGGGCCTCCGATTGGTTGAATCGGTAGTGCCCGCGTCGAGCTCCCATTGGTGGATTTCGCTCGATGCGAGCGGCGTGAAGGCGCAGCAAGCCTCGATCTTCCACAGTCTGTATTTGTACATTATAACAGGGGGACTGTGCAACTGAATTATACTCAAGTTAGCTTCTCATCAAAGCGTTAAATATTATGTTCACAATAAAGCAAACAAATACAAACAATAATACGCACAATTTCTGGATTACCTGATAGTGCCAAAAATATCTCTACAAACTTGTTATTTACAAGTAGATCACCAGATACAACCTGGTTTGGTACAAGTATATCACCAAATATAATATTAGTCGATAATACACATATTATTGTAATTAATATTCCTTATATACATTATGATTATTTCTTGGTTATGTTTAAAATTTAAACTTTTCTCTGAATAAAATATTGTCACGAGATGTTAGAAACCAAAAGAAGTTACGCGCTGTCAAAATATCATGAAATTGATCACTCGATTATACTGACAACACTATGGAACACTCCACAAGTCTCTCGTAAAATCTCGAAAGATCGAGAAAGACATTCATTTACCAACAAATGCAGGAATCAGTCATTCGTGACGTTTAGCCAATGTGATATTAGCAACGGAGTGCGGTGCAGTGTGACTATCGCGTATATTCCAGCGATAATAAATTACGGATGTTCCTACCGGGCGGCGGGCGAGTTTTTTTAGGCGCGATTATTGAACAGAATTTGCTAGAAAGTGCTCAATTCAATAAAAACAGCGTTAATTAGTGCAAATTAAGAAACAGTGTGATAATAAGTTTGTAAAATAGTCAGGAAACATTTAGTGACTATAAATTTAAGAACGGTACTCCAATTTAACTTGTGTCAAGTGACTTTTTCGTAATAAATAAAAGTTACATTGTTTAGTATTTTTCATTTGCCTGCCGCTGCAACGTCACGTACAATAAAAAAATGTAAGGTATACATTATGTGTGTAAATGTAAAGTAAAATTAAATATGGAAATAAATAAATCTTTTATATAAAAATAATGTTTTTACAGATACGAAATAACCGCCATTCCTCATGCTGTTCCCGCCACATCGAAAGGACGCCCTCCGCCTGCGCCACTCACCACGGATTCAGAGCAGTCTGATGACGAAACTGGTGATGACGATGATGACCAGCTGCACGCCAAGGAGGCGGCGGAACTGTCCACGGAAGCGGCCGATCTGAAGATGG